>JAHHFK020000861.1:0-24313 GCA_024533555.2 Aedes koreicus | reverse complement strand
TAATCATCAATGAAATCTTAGGGAGAAGGTCTGAGTTGAGCTTAAGTAGGAGAGAATTCTCAACTGATCCTGCATTTAAGTTCATTCTACGGTCAGGCGACATAAGCTTCAGTAAACTAAGACCGCGTTCAACTGAAACTTGAGTAGCTGAACTTGACAGAACGATCATTGCCACTCGGTATAGTTCGGTAGCCTCAGAAATTGAATTTTCTCCATCTTTCCCATTCACAAAGTTGTCGTTCTCATCGTCGGAAATATAATCATCATCGTTGTTTTCGTCCAAATACTGGTGTTCCAATTCACAAGAGACCTCCTCGTCTTTTTGGTAAGCTTCTTCTACACATGCGTCATATATCTTGATGTGAGCAGACTCGAACATCTTTTTGATTTCACCGACTGAGGCAACCATATTGGCCCCGTTATCAGGAGTCACGGAGTAGACTTGTTTGAGTTCCATGTTAAAATCGCTAAGAACATCCTCAATCATATTCTTGATATGTTCTTTTGTCTGTCGTTCTTGCGTTTCTTTAATCGCTGAAATCGATAGGAAGAAACTTATTATTTCATGTATTAGTATAAGATAATAGAAAAATCGTTACGATTTTACGGACGACAGCTTCTCCCTCAACAATGTCTAGTGCATTAATGCCAAGAAAGGGACGACTTCCTCTGGAGGCTCCATCCACTTCTAGCGTTATAAGTGGTTGTTCCTTCAATTTATTCGCAATGAGCTGCCGAGCCAAAAAAGCCGAGTTGTCCACCATTCCTGCCACAACCTAACGGTTCACAGTTATACCTGCTGCTGTGTACAACGGTCCAAGAAGCGTTTTAAATCCACTCATTTCCGGGAACGAATACGGGAGATGGTTTTCGGTGGCAAGTTGTAATGTGCCGAGAAAACCTTAGACGAGCTCACCTGAAGTTTTTTCGACTTCTTCCTTGCCGGCTCAGATTCGGCCACTATCGGCATCGGTAAATCCAATGCAGCATAGACGGTCGGATGTTGTTTTAGTACATGCCGCTTAAAATTTCCGGCCATTAACTTGTCCTGCTTGTATCCATATTCTGCTTCAGCCTTTCAGCAAAACTTCCCATCAACCTGCTCAATAACCTGCAGCAAGGTGGTTTTTTGAGTGCACCGTCGTTTCATTCTAAAAATTAAAACAAAGAAAACTGTGTTTTGCTCATTTTTTTAATTCCAATAGTACTTACTTGGTTTATTACTGTGATTCGGGGATAACCGTGAAGCAAAACCTAAATGAGTTTTTTCGACAAGCAGCTAGCAACAGCAAACAGCAACACACAACACCGTAATAATCATAGCCAACTTTTGCACTGTCGGTGCGATCTAGGCGATTCAATCTTCGTGAATCAATGAATGCATTCGTAGACGATTCTTTCATCTGTCATTCATAGTACAATGAATGCTTTGTAGGAATGATTCAACGCATCATCAAAAACATACGTGACCGATGTTAAATTTTTCTTCTCTTTACTCTCTTTCTTCTTCATTCTCTCCGGTGTGCTATGATGTAGGCAGAAGATCACTCAGATTGAAATACTTCCAAGAGCGTGTTCGCAAATGATTTAAAATTGAACGTTATTCGATGCGATTTTTTCCATCACTGGGAGCTTCTAAGTGCTTTATCTTCGCGTTATTTTAACATCACTTTGTATGGGTCCCATCTCATTGTTCAATTCTGGGCAATGAGAAAGCGGTCTCGCTTGCAAGGGTGGGTGCTACATAAGGCGATATTTATGATCGACAAATCGCCTTTGATGATTTTTTTTACTATATTTCGTCAACAGTCACTCGTCAGCTGGCAGTATCAAGGAGTTAAGGAGATTTGGGGCGATGGCAACATTCTATCATCCCAAAGGTGTCGAAGAAACCTTGGTTTGGGGGGATGGATGTGGGTCGAGACTTCATTCGTGTGATGTCTCGTCTCATGTCCAATCATTATTCTTTGAACGCTCATTTATACCGGGTTGGGCTGAGCGACAGCAATCTCTGTGAATGTGGACAAGGTTACCAGGACGCAGATCACGTTATTTGGTCTTGTTCTGAGCATCGTGGAGTTAGATTTGAGCTTTATGATTCCCTTCGGGCAGGTCAAGACAACCCAATGTGCTAAGTCGAGATATTTTGGCTGTACGTGATCCGGAGTATATGAAACTCATTTATGTGTTTTTGACTAACATTAGCCTTAGATTGTAGTTAGTTTAACATGTTTTTTAAGTATTAGTTTTTTTTAAATCTGTTTTTGTGTTTTTTTTTTCATTCTCAAAAATTTTCAAGTCAAAAGAAGCCAAAAGTTGTACAGTTTTAAGTATTTTGACAATTTAGAATTTAAAATAACTGTGTTATGTATACCATACTTCCAATTCCCGCCCATCATCCCATTCGTTCAATTTTTATTCCGTTTAACCTCGAGACGGTCGCGACCAATCGGTTCTATTCCCTTAACGTTAGTTTCATGATAATTGATGTATATAAATATGAAAACTTGGCTCTGTAAAGTTGATTCGATTGAGCCTGTACAAATAAATGATTTAAAAAAAAAACTGTCTGTCAATTTTAGTTTGGTGAAACCTAGACTAGGCGGCGCTGATGTTCCAACGGTTTTCTTTTAAAAATTTACACAGTAAATTGGAAAATAAATGTTCGAGCATGGATGCTGTTCCCTGAGGTTTTACTAAAGATCAGTGACCTAGCGAGTTTAATTTACATGCAATTTTCTGGAAAAGAAACAATTTACGGTTCGCAGTAGGCGCTGCGCGCGAACGGATCAGTTGTCTTCGGATTATTTCAGTGGCTGTGATCTGCAATTCGGGTTAGCTCTTTCCAATATGACATCCTGTTGATAACTTTCTTTTGTTATTACTTAAGACATAGTTTATTGTTCGTTTTTTTTTCGGTTCTGTGCGTTGTCGGAGGCTGTTCTCGCGCGCAGTGATGTATTGTTTAGCTTTAAATGCTTGGACAAGAATTTGAGACCATATCTCTATCGTCAGAGGAAAAACATATTCGCAGACATTCTTTGCTTTTCAGAGAGCGAGTAATGGCAATTTATCCATACAATGGGGCTAGGACTAGAGTTAATGCTTCAGTTCCAGCCGTTTGAAGTGAAATGAAGCATTATTTAACCTCCTTTGACCAGATGCTCCCGACGACTGTTTTAAAATAAATGTTCGTTCAGTATATCAAACAGAGCATCCTGTTTAACTATTCTCTCCGACTATGCATTTCCCTTGTTTTATATCTACTGAAGGCTGCGAGGGTTACCTGCGTCTTCATAAGGTAGATAACAAAATCTCCCTTTCTCCAACGATTGTATGAACGTGGCCAGATGAGCAATCGAGGAGTGTCCTCGTGGAGGTTATTGCGTGAAGAAACGTATCAGGAACTGGTTCCGTTTCATGGTGACACGAAACAGTGTCTTCAACGAATTATTCCTCATCATAGCTACATCCACGAGGTGTGCAAACTATATGCTGCAGTTTTAAGGTTCGACCATGAAAATATCAGTCAAACACACTGTGTAGTTGTCAAATTGAAATGATTCTTCTTTAAAGAACGATGAGCAAACTACGCGTTAGAAATCAATATCTCTTTCGAGTTTTCTTGTGCTGCACTATACCGTCTTGTTCAATGTTCAGTCCAGATAGTAGTTTATTCAACTCTTCGTCACTGTAAAGGACCAACTGCAAGATACGTGGAATGATTCAGATATTCTTGCTGTCACGGTCGACGTTTCCAATGATTGAGGATTTCAGTGGCCAGAAATTTATTCACAGTATCAAGATTGTTTCTAGCAAGCAACGGTTCTCCGGCCTTACTTTGTCTTCCGTATCTCAACCGGGCAGGCCATGGTGACTTAGGGCAGGCAAAGTTTGTCAAACCACCAGCTAAGAGCTGATGTCTAACACTGACATCATTTCGCATCTTCCCCTGCGGTGAGTAGCATAGTCTGGAAACAAGAAGGTCACGCGAATGTAATAGGAAGCAACATTCATTAAAAGGGACGGGCTCGGTTAAACAATAAAACTACTGCCGCAGTGTTGATGTGAAATGAAACTTAATGAAATGAGAAGAAGAAAACAATTTTGAATCATTTGCAACCCGTTTTTAAGGACCCTGTTGCCTATTAGTGAACCCCAAATGTTCAACCTGTCCATATTCACAGTTGTATGGGAGCAGAAAAAGGTCATTTTTCTAGCACAAAGCTGAACTACTTATACTAAAAGCACATCATATCCGCTATAGCAAAGTTAAACGTGGAACCTCATTTTTGGAATCAACGTACGATTTTACATTGGAAATCGTCATCAGCCAACCGAGCTTAAAAATGTTGTCAACTAGGGTAACGTTTGAACAAAAAAAGCGTTGTTGAAATTTTCCTCATACTAACCAAGTCCCGAGTTAAAGTCGTCTGCTCCCGGTCCAACCAAACTCAAGTCGGGTGTGTTATGAAAAATTCCTCGTTCATATCCAAGCACATATTTTCGCATCCGAGCGTATTATCCTTATATTTATTATTCCGGCCGTCGCCTGTGTCTTCGTCGTCGTTGTTATCCATAAAAGTCCAAGCCTGTCATGGCGGAGGATGCCGCCACTCGAGCTCGAGTTAAATCACCCCGGCTCAAGGTATAGCATTAGTTGTGCGATTTTCATATTCAGCGTCCACCAAAACACGACTACGGTGCATGTCAGCTCAGACAATAATTCCATTCTAGTGACGCCAACGGGAGAGGTGACTAAATCTGTTCGACTATTAGATTTTCGTTGCTCTCTGATTTGGATAAAATTTACCAAAATGTCACCAAATGGAAAAGGTTGAGACATTACAAAAAAATTAGTTCAATTGTAGAACAAGAAAGTGGACACTTTTGATATTGATCCTTGGTTTTCAAAACAAAAGAATGGTTTGTCTCAAATTTTGTTTACATCTAGAGATTTTTTTCATTAGGGTGAATCTGCAATTGAGAGACTCTCTTCTTTTTTTTTTTCATTCATAACTAAATCATCTTTGCCTTTTTTGTCACACAATTTGCACAACATGTGTTACACAGTGTACCTTACACTACTTGGATAAATGTGATGACAGCAGATTGTTTTGAATCTCCCCTCTTTCAGTTGCTGAAAGTTAAGATTAAATAAAATTCAAAAAAGTTGTTTCGGTATAACCTGCAGCACTGGCAACTCCGTGTCTGCTGTAAAGTGATGCGTGCCGCCGGTTCACTGTGTGCCTTTTTGACAACTCGGTAGAGCATAAATCGGAACGGAAGAAACGACGAGATAGATAATCAAAACAAAAATAAAACTCGAGATACAAGAACGAGGAAGATTTATAGTGCGACAGTTGGTGACAAAGGTAATAAATACCGAATATTCCTGCTCTACTCTAGCATATTTCATCTTTGATTACTGGATGAGTTTCGAATAGTAGCTAGAAAAATATATCTAAAAGTTTAGTTCCTTGATTATCGAGATTTTCAGCCCTGGGCTGGTTCATCTCCCGTCGTAGTCACTCAAATACCTTTTTGGTATTTTCGTAACTTGTCCGGGGGTGACATTCGAACTCGTGACTTTGGCGTGAGAGGCATGGCTGTTAACCTCTACGCCGGGGTCGCCCCCAATATCCAAAAGTAAGTTGCTATTAAATACTAGTTTTAATATGTACAATCACTCTGGTCTCTCTTCAAATGTCGAATGTGTACAATTGACTGATTTAAACCTTATTATGTACAATTTGCCTATGAACTATGCACAGATTGGTGAAATAACAGCGCAAGTAGTAGTTGAGTGTCCTTTCGCAAGAGGAAAACGGATCGATATGAAACTAAATTGTAACAATTTGTAAGGTATTAATTAGATGATTTCACCTACTATTTTTCATATAAAAAAAATTAATTTTAACTTTGATCAACTGTAAACACAAAGCACTGATTGCAAGGACTAATTTCAAGAGATCCGAACAAAAGTTATGACAGATTTCTAACAAATTATTAATTATGGACACCCACGATGAAAATCAAAAGGAGGAAAATTTAAAAATTGTGAAATTGTGTGAAGTGATGTGTGATGTGATTAGAACCTACCATCAGTGCAAGGATTACCTATGTCTGCAGGACTATCCTCAGCAAGTTGCCTCGAGAGAATAAAGCTTGCTTCAGATAGAATTGGAACAAAAACAATTGCCTGTATTTCAGTTATTTATTATTGAATTCAAGATCTTTTTATATACAAATGTAGCGTTTTTTTCATACTTTTAAGAAAAAATACGGATAAAATTATTCGTCACGGTTTCGAAGGAATTCTCGAATTTTTCCTGTAACACGGCTCATTAGGCGGCGCACACCTTCTTCGTCCATCGTTTTAGCTATCTTATTCCACCAGGTCTTCATCTGATTGATGTCTTTGACAACCTTTCCCTTTGCCTTGAGTCTCCTCTTCATGATTGCCCAGTATTTCTCAATAGGGCGGAACTGGGGCCAGTTGGGTGGGTTAAGGTTTTTCGGAACAACCTGGACCCCTTTCTCTGCATACCATTCCTGAACGACTTTGCTGTAATTAAAGCTTGCCAAATCTGGCCAAAACATTACGGGATGGTCGTGGGATCGAATGAACGTCAAAATTTGTTTTTGGAGACACTCTTTTTGGTATAGTTCCGACGTCATTGTCTTATTTGTAACGAAAACTTTCGTTTCTTTTTGCCACAGCTGCAAATGCCCTGCCAAATCATGAATGTTCGTGCAAATTTGTCGGCAAAAACAAATTTAAATTTGGCTGGAACATCCCCCCGAGCCGTTGCCAAGTAAAATTTTTGACCTGGGATTTGCCCGAAGTCAGCCTTGACATAGGTTTCATCGTCCATCAGAAGACACCCGTCGAACTTGGTCAGCACCTGGTCGTATAGCTTCCGAGCACGGATTTTGGCCACACTATTCTGTTTTATGGTCCGATTTGGCTGTTTGCTAGCTCGATACGACTTGATTCCTTCCCGGAGTCGAGTTCTCCTCACGGTACTATGGGCAGCACCGAATTTTCTGGCCAAATCACGGTCCGACAGATTGGGATTCCTCTTAATCGTCTTCAAAATCTTACCACGCAGTTTCCGGTCGACAGTTCCACTCCGACGATTGGCTTGAGGCTTCCGAATCGTCGTCAATGTTTCCTTATACCGTTTGATAACGCGCCATACGGTATTTCTGGGCAATTTCAGCTGTTTAGCTAGCCTAGATGCAGACCACAATGGATTTTCCAAATAACTGTGCACAATTTTTTTCCTTCTTTCGGCTTCCATGTTGATTGTTTACAAAGTACAGTCGATTTGCGGAATGTCAAAAATACATACGTAAAGCTGACAAAATTCCCGACACGTGGGCGCCAAGAACTTCCAAATCCGTCCACCAGGAGCGCCACAATATGAGCAAAAGTTTGTTCCAATTCTAAATGAAGCAAGCCTTAGCTTACGTGATGGCTTGTTGCAGCAGGGCCAGTCGATCTCAATGAGGACCTTCGGTAGACTACGGCCAGAACCGCGTGTCTTCACTGGCGACTCCATGAAAACCCAGGTATGTTGGCCTCAATAAACCGCCTCAAGAGAGAAATGCTCTCTTTATAACGAAGATTCACTCATGCTTTCGTGCACATAATCGAACCCATCGTATCCGGTGAGCCACTCTTTGTGTTCCAGCTCGGGGATCGGAGAAGAAAACGGACGACGATAATGCGACTAGATGAAGTGCAAGACGAAGTCATCGATAACTCCGAAGCAATTCAAGATCACTTTTTCCAGTACTTTTCTGAGTTATATTCGGAAACAGATAGAGAAATGGAGCAGCCCATTGATTTGACCAGATTATCACAAAAATCTACGTAATGAACGAGGCATGCATGGATGCGATCACCACAGCAGATATAAAGAGCGCGATCAAGTCAAGCGCGTCAAAAAAATCACCTGGACCAGCTGGAATACCAAAAGAATTCTATCTACGTGCTTTTCATATCATCCACCGTGAACTAAACTTAGTTCTCAACGGAACCATGGCATCCAACTTTTCAGCTAAATTCGTGGACGGTGTTAAAGTTCTGTCCAGTTAGAATCCGGAATCACTTATTGTGTTACAGTGGCACAGAAAGTGGCCGCTGCAAGAATTCTTTTACAGCGGTTTGTTTACCTAGGCGCCCACAATCTCACGGTGTTTCGTGCAGTGAGTCAAAAGTTATTCCAGATGGAAGCCGAGAGGAGTGAAAACTTCTGCACGCCCACGTTGATAATCCAACGTGGTCCGCAATAAAAATCGCAAAAACGTTGAAAATCGCCAAATCAACCGAGTATGATGTGCTCAAACGTTTCAGGGAGCGAAACAGCGTGGATTGAGTGCCTCAAGGGAAGCGTCGTAGTGGAACATATGACCGCAAGCTGAACCAGAAGGTGTTGAGAACCGTCAGAGCAAACCCTGGACTACCAGATCATGAAATCGCATAAAAATACGCTGCTGCTCGCAGTACCCTTCGAAGAATTCGTTTGCGAGCAGGATATTGTTCTTATCGAGCCAGTAAGCAACCAAACAGAACATTGAAGCAAAGCTCGTCACCAAAACTCGAGCTTGGAAATTGTACCAGCAGGTTTTGACGAAGTACCAAGGATACCTGCTCATTGACGATGAAACCTACGTCAAAATGGATTTCGTACAGCTTCCTGGTCAAAAATTCTACATGGTGACGGCACGAGGAGATGTTCCTGTAGAGTTTAAGTTTACTTTTATGGACAAATTTGCCAAAAAACTGATGATTTGGCAAGGGATATGCAGCTGCGGACAAGGAAGAATGCCTCAAAAACCACGTACTACCTTTCATTAAAGCCCATAAAGGTCCCGTGAAGTTTTGGCCAGATTTGGCGAGTTGCCACTACAGCCGAGAGTAATCCAGTGTTACCGCGATAATAACGTAGATTTCATCGATAAAAACATAAATTTGTGTTATGTAATCCATACTTTAAATTCCCACCCTCCTTCCCATACGTAATTTGTAATTCCTATTTACCTCGAGACGGCCGCGAGTAATCGGCTCTATCCTCCTAACTTTAGTTTTAAGATAAATGATGTATATAAATATGAAAATTTGGCTCTTTAAAGTTGATTCGATTGAGCCGATTATTTAAAAAAAAAAAAACAAAAATCAACCCAACTGCCCGCAGTTCCGGCCCATTGAGTGATTTTGGGCAATAATCCCTAGTAGCACATTTGTTTCAACCCAGTAAAGGTGACTGCTCTGTGACTCAATTAAGTCACAATAGAGCTGCTGAAACCAGTTTTGACTGTTGTGTGCTGCTTGGGATGAAGCGGAAGCTTAAGAAAAATGGAAAAACGGCTGGGGACGCGACTCAGATGACCAAAATGTGGAACAAATGTTCCAAGGAAGTTGACTCCGGAGGTGTGCAGCGTTTGATGGGAGGAATAAAGAAGAAAGTGCGAATTTTCATAAGAAACGAAGAGAAATGATTTGTATTGGTATTTTTTCCTTAAAGAACAGTGAATTACATTTGTTTTGAAGCATTGAACTTATTAGTACGTCAATCGGTTACCGAGACATAGATGATTTTATTATTCTGGATTTTAAATGGATATAGCTTTATAGTTCTGGTAAAAAAACGTTTCGGCCGATATCTCTTCTTAATTTCTACTACAAACTACTCTCTCGCATACTAAAATATCGCTTGGAAAGAGTGATGAAGGAGCACCGTATTCTCAGCAATGCCCAAAAATGCTTAAACTCAGACAACAACATCTTCCAAGCCACACTAACGTCAAAGGATCGGATCGCTCAACTGTCGGCGCGAAAGCAGGTACACTGAGAATTTATTTTTGTAAATAAGCTTTCATTTGTTTCATAAACATGGATTTTGTAAATCGAACAAATCTAGGGTTTTTTTTTTTCATTAGGGCGAATCTAACATTGAGAGACTCTCTTTAACTACTTTCTCTTTCATTCATATTCCAATCACCTTTACAGTCGTTGCCCAGAGAGGCGTTGGTGCCGATGCTCCCGTCAACCTCGCTGCGAGAAACATGGCGGCTGAAGCCTACAATTTGGCGGGAAAAAGCCGCCCGTGACAACGAGACAAGAATCAATCATCCCACGAGATGAACCAAGAAAGAAAGCCCAAGTTCAATCGCGAACTGTTTCTCCCCCGTCAACTTAATCCGTCCTTTTCAGGACGACCAAACCAATTTATTTGGTTAACATTTTCTCTTGGGCTGTTTGAAATTGCCATTACCGCGCCCGGCTGAACATGGCATTGCTTTAAACGCCACGTCCCGGAATAAATAGCAAAGCGCGTTGAACAACCTATGAACCAACAGATCCATAACTATCTTCTACGCGTTAGAGATAGTGGCCCTCTCAACCATCGTAGAAAATACAACCGGGGCCGTATCATAATTAAGAGCCACCAAATGCTGTCTAGAGAGTGTACAATAGAATTTTCTTGGCCCTTTTCAGGACTGACTTAATTCAATTAGCGGATGGCCCTGACGTGTATGGGAATTCGATTGCTGCGTAGTCCTACGACAACTTTGAGTACAACCCCATTGGGCTGTCCCTTATAGTTTTGTTTCGCTATTCTTCAGTAACAAATGCATGGTCAAAGTAAACTCTGCTGCTGAACGGTCTCGATTACGATTTGTGTTCTTCTGTATTCTGTTTTCGTTATGTATCGGATCAGTTTGTCTTCTTGAAGCTTTTGTATTTCTTGTTGTTAAACTTGCCAACACCTGTAATCCTGTCGATCATTCAACATCAGAGATCAGATTTTTTTGTTTTTAAAGATCACCACCAAATAATTTTTAATGCCAGTAGTGCGTTGTTAGCTGACAACAAGGAATGCTTGTTCTTTCGTTTGGCTGAAGGTGAGTGTGTGACTGTATACATTTCATTAAAATGATATAAGATAACGCTGATTTGTATTTTGGCACCGGATAAACAAGAGTCGAAATGAGAGGGTCACATCCTGGATTACGCCCCAACGTCGAACGTGATTTCCGTTCCGGTCATCAGAAGCTGTTCCAGGACTACTTTAGCGACACGCAAACCTACAACGAGAAACACTTTCGGCGTTTCCGCATGCCAAGAGAGGTGTTCCTGGACATCATGCGACAACTAGAGTCAACTAGAGGCTTCTCCAAATTTGTCTGTAGGAGCTATTTGCAAGTGCTTATCAAGACCAATCTATCAATAAACCGATTGTTTACTTTAAAGACTTCATAACTTTTCATTTCCGAGCAATCGAAATACTATTCGGAATCTCGGAACCTTCGCATTTCGATCCAGTCAGCGTTTTCCGGAAAATGCAGTGACTGTAGCTAAAACTAAGACAAGCATTCGTTATTAAGGAATGAAACGAAAAGGCAACTCACCAGCACCGGGAGCAACCTGAGGTAATTATCAGCATCCGAGGCAAGCAACACAAGTTTCTGTACGCCGCCAACATCACACGCAGCAAACACGGTTACTTTTCGGCTCACAAAGATACCTCAGAATATACTCAATAAAATTGAGTTATTGTTTAGTAAAAGCTGAAATTTTACTCAATAAATGGTATTATCAAGTAGCGTGCAGTACTTTGGAACGGTGTTTTTCTTGTTCCAAATTGATTCAAGAATAGATCAAAACATATACCACTTTTAAAATGATGCAAAATAGATCCAGTATAAAATAAAATTTACAGCACCGGTGCAGCGATGTTTTTGCGTTTGGTCTAAAAAAAAATAAATCCAATCCACGATTTGGATCGCCGTTGAAGATGCCCTGAACACATTGGTTCAGCGGCTGCTGCCTTTGGTGAACGGAAGAAAAAAAATGTTTCAACCGAAATCTGGTAGTGTTTGCAAATTTAAATTTGTATAGCTGTAAAGCTTTTCTGCACTATTCGGAATTATAATCAGAAATATGCTTGATGCATGAAATGTGTCCGGCAGCTTAATTCTAGGCCGATTTTTCTTCGAAGAGAAAGTGTTAAGGCCAGCGCACAATGGATACGTTGCGGTTGCGTTTGAGTTTGCGTTTTATAATCCGTTTGATCCGTTTTGTACTAAAATGGAAAACGCACGCAAAACGGAAAACCAACACACAACCAATCCGGTTGATGACAGTTAAAAAGCTATAATCGTTTTTTTTTTTGTTGATTCTATCATCATTCGCTATACACTATTATCAGCAAATTAGTTTTGTTTAGAAATGAACATCACGCGTTTGATCTCAGTGTATGGTTTATATAAGGCGCACGAGATATACAAAGGAGGTGTTTCTAAAAAAATCTCCGAGAGAAGATGATGGGTTTATCCACTTCTGGAAGACCGAGCTGGGTCAGGCTTCTTCGCAACGAATTTTAAGATGATGTTGCAGAATCCGGAGAAGTTTTTCCGGGCTACGCGTATAAGCCCAGAAGCTTTTAAAGCCCTGTTTGCTATGGTAGAACATAGACTGGAGAACACCCCTCAGTTCCGTGTTTAGGCTTTTCCATAAATTGGTGTGAGTGTTTTTCAATTCGCGTTTGTGTGTCTGTGTGTGTGTGTATGTGTGATTGTTTTATTCGTCATGTTATATTTTTTCAGATACCTCGCTCATGGACCCGATATTCCTTTTCTGGCGTTAAGCTTCAAAGTTGGATAGACTACTTCAAGAGTCATCATTCGAGAAGTATGTGAGGTTCTATGGAGCGAGCTGAAGGAGAAATTCTTGCCGGAACTTACAAAGGAAGATTGGTCCAGAAACGCTGCGCAGTTCTATCAGCTTTGGGATTTGCCCAATTGTTGTGGTGCTGTTGACGGGAAGCATGCAAACATTGAAGCTCCCCCGAACTATGGTTCTTTGTATAAAGGGACCCACAGCATCAACTTGATGGCAGTTTGTGATGCGAGTTATAAATTTGTTACGGTAGATGTTGGAGCTTATGGGAGAAACAGTGACGGAGGAGTGTTTGCATGTTCAGAGTTTGGACAAAGATTGTTTGACGGATCTCTGAACTTACCACCTGCCGCACGATTACCAAATTCTTCAGTTGAGACGCCGCACTACATAGTAGAAGATGCTGCTTTCCCCCTTAAGCCAAACTTAATGTGGTCTTTCCCCGGTAAGCTTCTCCCATCGATCCGGGAAAATTTCAATATGCGGCTTTCACGTGCTCAGCGAACAATTGAAAATGCTTTTGGCATTTTGGTTGCTCGCTGGCGAATTTTGAAAACCACTTTGGTAATGCTACCAGACCACATAGAAAAGATGGTTTTGGCATCAATTATCTTACATAATTATCTTAAAACTATTAATAATGATGCCTATTGCCCTCAAGGTTATGCGGACACCTTCAAAACTGAAGGTGAAATCACTTCGCAGGGAGATTGGAGAAGAGAGAGTCAACCTCTTGGAAGGCAGTCTAGGTTATATAGAGGGAATAACAGATCCCAGCAAGCATTCGAAGTAAGAAACCTTTTGAGTGAATATGTCTTTACTCATCGCATACATCAGTAGGTTTAGGAGGATGAGTGTATACTTTGAAATGCCTGGTGTGGTGCAACAGCGTCTGTCTAGAATCTAGCGGCTGTTTTAAAGACTGATCTTCCTCGTTGGACCCAATCGAATTTCCTTAGAATACCACACAATCCGAAAACAACTACGTCAAAAGGTAAAAATAGAGCAGAGCAGATGATCACCAAGCCACGGAGGAGGAAATGGTTCAAACAAAGGTTTCGCCGGCGAGCTTGGACTTGTATAGAACGGGGTGAAAATCAAGCGCTACCCTGGTCAAAAGCCAGGTTTTTAAGAAGGGTGAAAATAAAACATTGTGACATAATTTACGTTTTGTATTTATTTTTCTGTTTTCAAAGTTAGAAAAATAGAAATCTAAATTTAATCATTTAATACATTTCTGGATTCTACGCGATGCTGCTGTATGCAGCATATATAAGGTTTAATATTTGCACCTCCACGCTCTCTGCCAATTTTATTTATCCACTCATACTACGTGATTGTTGAATACCTGTGAAATATATAGGTATTTTTGTATTTAAACGTATGTTTTTCGCTAGATCCCCATCCCCTCCAGTTTCAAGACAAAATCAAAACTTTGATCCTTGCAGTGTTGTTTTTACTGGGAGACCCATGGATGATACCCTTTCGGGAAAACACGGTATACAATGTCTATTACCAGTAAAATAACACTACACTTCATGGACACTACAGTGTGCCGTTTCGTGCCAGTTTTGCCATAACAACAAATTCGTAAATAGATACATAATCTATTGTCAACCGGACCCGGACACTGCGGTGGAGTGCTCAAAAAAAAATTCCAATTCGAACAAAAAACAAAATCTTCATTTCGTGATGTTTTCTGCGAATTGAATTTGTTTACCATTTTCCCCGATAAGGGTAACCATCCGGGAGGACAATATGCGGATATCTATGAACTTACCTCGATAAATCACACGGTAAACCTTTTTTTTTTTCACCTACAAATGCCGTTGAATCCCACGGTTAAACATTTTTTCACGTGTTAAATTTGAATGTTTTCGCTGTTTTCCGTAAAGTCAGCCGCAATTTTTGCTACCTGTCAAAACTAGCGGATAGGTTTGCGGACGAGTTTGCGTTTAGTACAGTTTAGTACAGTTTAGTACTGAACCGGAAACTCAATCCGGATGCAATGTGCGTTGTCCCATATACTTCCATGCATTTGAAATAGCTGTCAAAAATCCGGAATGTTATCCGGATCCATTGTGCGCTGGCCTTTACTCTTTGTACCGTATAAGAAGGAATTTCTTTGTTCTCCGCTTTCCTCTATGCATTCGTTGTTACAAAACTGAATACTCTTATTCGGCAGAGGTAGTTGATCCTTTGAATCATTTGAAAAATATTTTCGTGAACTATCAGTAGCCTGATGGTTCAGCAGTATCATGACAGATTTCCAAACACTGACGATGACAACCGGTCTTCCCTGATATCTGACCTCTCTGACAACTTCAATATGACCGTTCTTAACAATGGAGAAGTAACACGCTTGGCTGGTCCATCCTCACTTGGCGGTAGATTAGACCTCACACTTTGTTCGAATTCATTATCATTAGTTTGCACATGGAATGTGATTCAAGATTCCCACGGTAGTGATCACTTGCCCTTAAAAATTTCGATTACCACTGGGTTCAAACCGTCGGAATCCATTAACGTCGCGTATGATCTTACCCATTACATCGATTGGACAAAGTTCAAGACAGCAGTAGATGAAGCCGTAACGACGGTAGAAGAGCTTCCACCGCTGGAGGAATATAACTTCCTCTCCAACCTGATCTTAGACAGCGCGCTTCAAGCTCAAACTCGACCAGTTCCAGGAACGTCATTTCGCAGGAAACCTCCTTCTCCATGGTGGGATCAGCAATGCACCGAGGTTTACCGTAAAAAGTCCGACGCGTTCAAAGTTTTCCGTAGACGTGGAACACCTGAGCACTTCGAAGTATACACGGCTCTCGAACGCGAACTTAAGAGCCTCATCAAGGCCAAGAAACGCGGATACTGGCGAAGATTCGTGGACGGGCTATCGCGCGAGACGTCGATGAGTACTCTTTGGAACACGGCACGAAGACTGCGTAACCAAACTACGAACAACGAGAGCAAAGAGTACTCGGACCAATGGATCCTCAAGTTCGCGCGAAAAGTTTGTCCAGATTCTGTGCTCGCACGGATCATTCCTCGCGAAACCGAGAATTCGATAGATGAGATCAGCCAACCTTTTTCAATGGTAGAACTCTCTCTTGCGCTCCTTTCGTGTGGCAATACGGCTCCAGGGGCTGATAGAATCAAGTTCAACTTGCTTAAGAACCTTCCAGACGTCGCTAAGAGGCGCATGTTGCACTTGTTAAATCAGTTCCTGGAACTCAGCATTGTACCGGATGATTAGAGACGGGTGAGAGTTATTGCCATTCAAAAACCTGGTAAACCCGCGGCCGACCACAACTCCTATCGACCCATCGCGATGTTATACTGCATTCGAAAGTTGTTGGAGAAAATGATCCTCTTCCGTCTGGACAAATGGGTTGAGACAAACAACCTGCTTTCAGATACTCAATATGGTTTCCGTAGGGGCAAGGGAACGAACGACTGTCTCGCGTTGCTTTCCACAGATATTCAGTTAGCTTTTGCTAAAAAAGAGCAAATGGCTTCTGTATTCTTGGATATCAAGGGGGCTTTTGATTCAGTATCTGTTGAAGTTCTTTTAGATAAACTCCACGCTTGTGGCTTTTCACCATTAATGAATAATTTTTTGTACAATTTGCTGTCAGAGAAACATATGAGCTTTTCTCATGGAACCTCTACAGCTTCACGATTTAGCTACATGGGTCTCCCCCAGGGATCATGTTTAAGCCCCCTTTTGTATAATTTTTATGTCAAAGACATTGACGGTTGTCTAAGTGACAACTGTACGTTGAGACAACTTGCAGATGACAGTGTAGTGTCTGTCACGGGACCCAATGGGGTCGATCTGCAAGGACCTTTACAGGATACCTTAGACAATTTTTCTTCTTGGGCTCTCGAGCTAGGTATCGAATTCTCTACGGAGAAAACTGAGTTGGTGGTTTTTTCAAGGAAGCATAACCCAGCACAACCGAAGTTTCAAATTTGGGGTACACCGATAACTCATTCTATGTCGTTTAAATATCTTGGGGTCTGGTTCGATTCTAAATCACCTGTAGATCCCACATTGAGTATCTGAAGCGAAAGTGCCAGGAAAGGATCAACTTTCTTCGAACAATTACGGGAACCTGGTGGAGCACAATTCCGCAAGGTCTTCCAACGTTGTACCGGACAACGGTTTTGTCGGTTATGGAATACGGTAGTTTTTGTTTTCAGTCAGCGGCTTGGTCGCACTTCATTAAACGGGAACGTAGTCTGTATCGGTGTCTTCGTATCGCGTTAGGTTGTTTTCACTCGACTCATACCATGAGTTTTGAAGTGCTGGCCGGCATGTTGTCACTCTCGGATTGGTTTACAGAATTATCTCTCCGGCTCCTCACCAGGTGTGAAGTTATGAACCCCCAGGTAATCGAAAATTTTGAGAAGCTTCTCGAGTTGAATCCTCAAACTCGATGACTTTGTACCATTTGTACATAACACAGGATGCCAATCCTTTGCCGAATATTTTCAATCGTGCTTGCTTATCCGACTTCGGCAGTTCGGTTCATTTTGATTTATCCATGAAGCAGGAGCTTCATGGAATCACAGAGCATCATCGTCCTATGATAGCTGCAGTTATATTTTCTGCAAAGTTTGGCCAAGTTGATTCCACTAAATCGTTCTTCACTGACGGATCTTTGATAGAGGAGTCAGCAGGCTTTGGTATATCCAATGAAATTTATAGCGCTAATCGTAAACTTCAAGCTTCTTGTTCCGCATGTGTCGCTGAATTAGCGGCAATACACATCACGCTAGAAACTGTTGCCTCACTAACACCGGATCAGTATTACATTTTCACGGATAGTCTCAGTTCTATAGAGGCTATTCGCTCATTGAGGCCGGTAAAGCACACCTCGTATTTTCTCATGAAAATACAGGAGCTTCGATGGATGGAAAAATTCAATCGCGTGCATGATTTCAGCCGACTCCGTGTTTTGCTTCGACATTTCTTTTTCAATCAATCACAGTCGCATGGAAATATTTCAAAGGATCTTTGCTGATCGTTTATAACAACGGAGCCTTGAATGAGCCAAGCTAGAGAATGAATGATTAAATCAAAGCGACCCACGCAATATCCACATTCATTTTGAATCATGTGAATCATCTATTAGCCTTCTAGAGAATCATCCGTGAATCAAAATTTCGAATCAATATGAATGCAAGATTGCGTTCGTGGATTTGTTTGTTGAGTGAAATAGAAGTCAACTGAATTATTTTTGCGTTCATCGCTTCACGATGTGCTTGATAATAAAAATCATGACTTTTTTATTTCTCAGCCGATTTTTGACAATAAATTATATTACCCTATCAGACTTGGGACTGTCGTTGGCCTCTCTGGCCTTCTGGATGATGCGAAATCTGGTTCCAAGGATCACATTTCGTTCCAACAAACCATGGACTTGTGAAAAGTCATATTCAAAGCCGAGTACGATGTAGTACCAGAGAACCTTCTCAACCACCGTAACAGTGACCAGTACTCTGATCACCCATGATCCCGTTCGGTAGATTGCTTTTCGTTCCAACAAAACATGGGTGTGCGACATATCATTTTACATTGATATTCTAAGACAAGTGTGATTAAGTACCGAAGCACCTTCCCAAACGTAATCTAGCCATCGTTGTCAGTAACCGGATCATCTGAAATCTGGTTCGGAGGACCACTAATCATTCCAACAAAACTAGCCTTGCGACATATCATTAAGCGCTAATTTTCAAAGGCGAATAAATCGTTCCGATAAAAGTTGGGCATGCGACACATAATTTTACACTAATTAGTGATAGTTAATGTAAAATTATATGTCGCATGCCCATGTTTTATCGGTACGAAAAGTGGTCATTGGTACCGAATTCTGGATGATCCAGATACTGGTCATTGTTGCTCAGATTACTTTTGAATGAGTACCAGGAAATATTCCCAAAAGTATTCTAGCCGCAGTGAACAGTATCAGCACAGACAAACAGACGTCAATTTTTGTCTTCACTCATCTTGCATGCATTTAATGCTCAGTTGGAATATATGTTATACTTTTTTTTATAATTTTTGAATATTAAAAAATAAAGAACCTACATTATACTGAACGACTTCTACATGTATACGTTTATATGTTTTATGAAATTCATAATGAATCTAGTAAATGCCAAAGAAAGTCAAGCCTATTTTCAAATTAGAAATAAAACGAGTTTTCACCAGTTAGAAATATTTATTTTCCATTTAAAAAGCTATTACCATAACAGTAATCTTTCCATCAAATTCAACCGTCTTCTTCACTAATCATCAATGAAATCTTAGGGAGAAGGTCTGAGTTGAGCTTAAGTAGGAGAGAATTCTCAACTGATCCTGCATTTAAGTTCATTCTACGGTCAGGCGACATAAGCTTCAGTAAACTAAGACCGCGTTCAACTGAAACTTGAGTAGCTGAACTTGACAGAACGATCATTGCCACTCGGTATAGTTCGGTAGCCTCAGAAATTGAATTTTCTCCATCTTTCCCATTCACAAAGTTGTCGTTCTCATCGTCGGAAATATAATCATCATCGTTGTTTTCGTCCAAATACTGGTGTTCCAATTCACAAGAGACCTCCTCGTCTTTTTGGTAAGCTTCTTCTACACATGCGTCATATATCTTGATGTGAGCAGACTCGAACATCTTTTTGATTTCACCGACTGAGGCAACCATATTGGCCCCGTTATCAGGAGTCACGGAGTAGACTTGTTTGAGTTCCATGTTAAAATCGCTAAGAACATCCTCAATCATATTCTTGATATGTTCTTTTGTCTGTCGTTCTTGCGTTTCTTTAATCGCTGAAATCGATAGGAAGAAACTTATTATTTCATGTATTAGTATAAGATAATAGAAAAATCGTTACGATTTTACGGACGACAGCTTCTCCCTCAACAATGTCTAGTGCATTAATGCCAAGAAAGGGACGACTTCCTCTGGAGGCTCCATCCACTTCTAGCGTTATAAGTGGTTGTTCCTTCAATTTATTCGCAATGAGCTGCCGAGCCAAAAAAGCCGAGTTGTCCACCATTCCTGCCACAACCTAACGGTTCACAGTTATACCTGCTGCTGTGTACAACGGTCCAAGAAGCGTTTTAAATCCACTCATTTCCGGGAACGAATACGGGAGATGGTTTTCGGTGGCAAGTTGTAATGTGCCGAGAAAACCTTAGACGAGCTCACCTGAAGTTTTTTCGACTTCTTCCTTGCCGGGTCAGATTCGGCCACTATCGGCATCGGTAAATCCAATGCAGCATAGACGGTCGGATGTTGTTTTAGTACATGCCGCTTAAAATTTCCGGCCATTAACTTGTCCTGCTTGTATCCATATTCTGCTTCAGCCTTTCAGCAAAACTTCCCATCAACCTGCTCAATAACCTGCAGCAAGGTGGTTTTTTGAGTGCACCGTCGTTTCATTCTAAAAATTAAAACAAAGAAAACTGTGTTTTGCTCATTTTTTTAATTCCAATAGTACTTACTTGGTTTATTACTGTGATTCGGGGATAACCGTGAAGCAAAACCTAAATGAGTTTTAACGACAAGCAGCTAGCAACAGCAAACAGCAACACACAACACCGTAATAATCATAGCCAACTTTTGCACTGTCGGTGCGATCTAGGCGATTCAATCTTCGTGAATCAATGAATGCATTCGTAGACGATTCTTTCATCTGTCATTCATAGTACAATGAATGCTTTGTAGGAATGATTCAACGCATCATCAAAAACATACGTGACCGATGTTAAATTTTTCTTCTCTTTACTCTCTTTCTTCTTCATTCTCTCCGGTGTGCTATGATGTAGGCAGAAGATCACTCAGATTGAA
Source organism: Aedes koreicus (assembly GCA_024533555.2). Lineage (NCBI taxonomy): Eukaryota > Metazoa > Arthropoda > Insecta > Diptera > Culicidae > Aedes > Aedes koreicus. The sequence goes on along the minus strand of JAHHFK020000861.1, from coordinate 3,763 downwards.
ATACTTCCAAGAGCGTGTTCGCAAATGATTTAAAATTGAACGTTATTCGATGCGATTTTTTCCATCACTGGGAGCTTCTAAGTGCTTTCGCGTTATTTTACATCACTTTGCTGGCCCTCACTTTCACTTTCGCACTGGAAAGGACCCGTTCCCGTGGAGGTTTATACACGCGATATATTTATGATACATAGCCCCTTTATGATTTTTTTTACTATATTTCGCCACCGGTACTCCTCAGCTGGCAGTATCAAGGAGTTAAGGAGATTTGGGGCGATGGCAACATTCTATCATCCCAAAGGTGTCGAAGAAACCTTGGTTTGGGGGGATGGATGTGGGTCGAGACTTCATTCGTGTGATGTCTCGTCTCATGTCCAATCATTATTCTTTGAACGCTCATTTATACCGGGTTGGGCTGAGCGACAGCAATCTCTGTGAATGTGGACAAGGTTACCAGGACGCAGATCACGTTATTTGGTCTTGTTCTGAGCATCGTGGAGTTAGATTTGAGCTTTATGATTCCCTTCGGGCTCGAGGTAGACAACCCAATGTGCCAATTCGAGATATTTTGGCTGTACGTGATCCGGAGTATATGAAACTCATTTATGTGTTTTTGACTAACATTAGCCTTAGATTGTAGTTAGTTTAACCTGTATGTTAAGTATTAGTTTTTTTTAAATCTGTTTTTGTGTTTTTTTTTAATTCTCAAAAATTTTCAAGTCAGAAGAAGCCAAAAGTTGTATAGTTTTAAGTATTTTGACAATTTATAATTTTAAATAACTGTGTTACGTAAACCATACTTCCAATTCCCGCCCATCATCCCATTCGTTCAATTTTTATTCCGTTTAACCTCGAGACGGTCGCGAGCAATCGGTTCTATTCCCTTAACGTTAGTTTCATGATAATTGATGTATATAAATATGAAAACTTGGCTCTGTAAAGTTGATTCGATTGAGCCTGTACAAATAAATGATTTAAAAAAAAAACTGTCTGTCAATTTTAGTTTGGTGAAACCTAGACTAGGCGGCGCTGATGTTCCAACGGTTTTCTTTTAAAAATTTACACAGTAAATTGGAAAATAAATGTTCGAGCATGGATGCTGTTCCCTGAGGTTTTACTAAAGATCAGTGACCTAGCGAGTTTAATTTACATGCAATTTTCTGGAAAAGAAACAATTTACGGTTCGCAGTAGGCGCTGCGCGCGGACGGATCAGTTATCTTCGGATTATTTCAGTGGCTGTGATCTGCAATTCGGGTTAGCTCTTTCCAATATGACATCCTGTTGATAACTTTCTTTTGTTATTACTTAAGACATAGTTTATTGATCTTTTTTTTCGGTTCTGTGCGTTGTTGGAGCCTGTTCTCGCGCGCAGTGATGTATTGTTTAGCTTTAAATGCTTGGACAAGAATTTGAGACCATATCTCTATCGTCAGAGGAAAAACATATTCGCAGACATTCTTTGCTTTTCAGAGAGCGAGTAATGGCAATTTATCCATACAATGGGGCTAGGACTAGAGTTAATGCTTCAGTTCCAGCCGTTTGAAGTGAAATGAAGCATTATTTAACCTCCTTTGACCAGATGCTCCCGACAACTGTTTTAAAATAAATGTTCGTTCAGTATATCAAACAGAGCATCCTGTTTAACTATTCTCTCCGACTATGCATTTCCCTTGTTTTATATCTACTGAAGGCTGCGAGGGTTACCTGCGTCTTCATAAGGTAGATAACAAAATCCTCCTTTCACCAACGATTGTATGAACGTGGTCAGGTGAGCAATCGAGGAGTGTCCTCGTGGAGGTTATTGCGTGAAGAAACGTATCAGGAATTGGTTCCGCTTCATGGTGACATGAAACAGTGTCTTCAACGAATTATTCCTCATCACAGCTACATCCACGAGGTGTGCCAACTATATGCTGCAGTTTTCAGGTTCGACCATGAAAATATCAGTCAAACACACTGTGTAGTTGTCAAATTGAAATGATTCTTCTTTAAAGAACGATGAGCAAACTACGCGTTAGAAATCAATATCTCTTTCGAGTTTTCTTGGGCTGCACGATACCCTTTTGTTCTATGTTCAGTTCAGATAGTAGTTTATTCAACTCTTCGTCACTGTAAAGGGCCAACTGCAAGATACGTGGAATGATTCAGATATTCTTGCTGTCACGGTCGATGTTTCCTATGATTGAGGATTTCAGTGGCCATAAATGTATTCACAGTAGCTAGATTGGTTCTAGAAAGCAACGGTTCTCCGGCCTTACTTTGTCTTCCGTATCTCAACCGGGCAGGCCATGGTGACTTAGGGCAGGCAAAGTTTGTCAAACCACCAGCTAAGAGCTGATGTCTAACACTGACATCATTTCGCATCTTCCCCTGCGTTGAGTAGCATAGTCTGGAAACAAGAAGGTCACGCGAATGTAATAGGAAGCAATTCATTAAAGGGGACGGGCTCGGTTATACAATCAAGCTACCACTACCGCAGTATTGATGTGAAATGAAACTCAATGAAATGAAAAGAAGAAGACAATTTTCAATCATTTGCAACTCGTTTTAAGGACACTGCAGCCTATAAGGGAACCCCAAATATTCAACCTGTTCCTATTCACATTTGTATGGGAGCAGAAAAAGGTCATTTTTTTAGCACATCGCTGAACTACTTATACTAAAAGCACATCATTCCCGCTACAGAAAAGTTAAACGTGAAACCTCATTTATGGAAGCAACGTACGATTCTACATTGGAAATCGTCATCAGCGAACCGAGCTTAAAAATGTTGTCAACTAGGGTAACGTTTGAACAAAAAAAGCGTTGTTGAAATTTTTCTCATACTAACCAAGTCCCGAGTTAAAGTCGTCTGCTCCCGGTCCAACCAAACTCAAGTCGGGTGTGTTATGAAAAATTCCTCTCTCATATCCAAGCACATATTTTCGCATCCGAGCGTATTATCCTTATATTTATTATTCCGGCCGTCGCCTGTGTCTTCATCGTCGTTGTTATCCATAAAAGTCCAAGCCTGTCATGGCGGAGGATGCCGCCACTCGAGCTCGAGTTAAATCACCCCGGCTCAAGGTATAGCATTAGTTGTGCGATTTTCATATTCAGCGTCCACCAAAACACGGCTACGGTGCATGACAGCTCAGACAATAATTCCATTTTAGTGACGCCAACGGGAGAGGTGACTAAATCTGTTCGACTATTAGATTTTCGTTGCTCTCTGATTTGGATAAAATTTACCAAAATGTCTCCAAATAGAAAAGGTTGAGGCAGGCACACATTATAACAAAATTAGTTCAATTGTAAACCAAGAAAGTGGACACTTTTGATATTGATCCTTGGTTTTCAAAACAAAAGAATGGTTTGTCTCAAATTTTGTTTACATCTAGAGATTTTTTTTCATTAGGGTGAATCTGCAATTGAGAGACTCTCTTCTTTTTTCTCTTTCATTCATAACTAAATCGTCTTTGCCTTTTGTGTCACACATTTTGCACAACATGTGTTACACAGTGTACATTTCACTACTTGGATAAATGTGATGACAGCAGATTGTTTTGAATCTCCCCTCTTTCAGTTGCTGGAAGTTAAGATTAAATAAAATTCAAAAAAAGTTGTTTCGGTATAACTCTGCAGCACTGGCAACTCCCGTGTCTGCTGAAAAGTGTTGTGTGCCGCCGGTTCACTGTGTGCCTTTTTGACAACTCGGTAGAGCTGTATCGGAACGGAAGAAACGATGAGATAGATAATCAAAACAAAAATAAAACTCGAGATACA
>JAHHFK020000860.1:0-33642 GCA_024533555.2 Aedes koreicus | reverse complement strand
AGTAAGATACGATTTGAACCATCTCGCAAAGGCTGCAGATACTCCTATTTTCTCTAGCTTATGAAGAAGAATATCATGGTTCACCCGATCAAAGGCGGCTTTAAAGACAGTATACACAGCATCCACTTGTAGGCCAGCGTCCATCGAGCGAATACACAGGGAAGCAAACTGGGTTAAATTAGCTGCGACAGATCTTTTCGGGTAGAATCCATGCTGATCACAAGATATGTAATTCTTACAGGATGCGAAGAGTGCGTTTTTCACAACTATCTCAAATATTTTAGAGCAGGCACTTAACGACGTTATTCCGTGGTAATTTGCAATGTTGCATTTGTCCCCTTTTTGTGAATCGGCGTGAGACTCGAGATTTTCCATCTAGCAGGGAACGTTCCATATTGCAATGAAAGATTGAACAGCTTGACTAAAGGCTCCAACAGTCCGTCCGAACAGTTTTTCCCCAAGGTCGGCGGGATTTCGTCAGGTCCGGGACAAGCAGAATGCTTTAAATTGCGAACAGCATCATGAACATGTTTAGCAGTTATCTCAAACATTCCAAGTCAAAGCTATCTAACGGAGTGTCACGTAAGGCAGCATCGATGTGTTGTGTAGTGGTTGATTCTAGGAGAGAACGCACTTTTTAAAGTGCTCGCCAAAAGCTCGCATTTGGAAGAGGCTGTATTAGCAGAATAGTCCACATTGGATCATATACGACCCCAAAAAGAAAATGGCTGTCTAAAATCTGAAAATGCATAAAAGTGTACACTGTGTTCGGCAAATTTGTTCAACATCAATTCTTCTAAGGCTTGCTTCATTTAGAATTGGAACAAACTTTTGCTCATATTGTGGCGCTCCTGGTGAATGGATTTGGAAGTTCTTGGCGCCCACGTGTCGGGAATTTTGTCAGCTTCACGTATGTATTTTTGACATTCCGCAAATCGACTGTACTTTGTAAACGATCAACATGGAAGCCGAAAGAAGGGAAACAATTGTGCACAGTTATTTGGAAAATCCATTGTGGTCTGCATCTAGGCTAGCTAAACAGCTGAAATTGCCCAGAAATACCGTATGGCACGTTATCAAACGGTATAAGGAAACATTGACGACGATTCGGAAGCCTCAAGCCAATCGTCGAAGTGGAACTGTCGACCGGAAACTGCGTGGTAAGATTTTGAGAAGACGATTAAGATGAATCCCAATCTGTCGGACCGGGATTTGGCCAGAAAATTCGGTGCTGCCCATAGTACCGTGAGGAGAACTCCGACTCCGGGAAGGAATCAAGTCGTATCGAGCTGGCAAACAGCCAAATCGGACCATAAAACAGAATAGTGTGGCCAAAATCCGTGCTCGGAAGCTATACGACCAGGTGCTGACCAAGTTCGACGGGTGTCTTCTGATGGACGATGAAACCTATCCGCCAAGGCTGACTTCGGGCAAATCCCAGGTCAAAAATTTTTCTTGGCAACCGCTCGGGGGGATGTTCCAGCCAAATTTAAATTTGTTTTTGCCGACAAATTTGCACGAAAATTCATGATTTGGCAGGGCATTTGCAGCTGTGGCAAAAAAACGAAAGTTTTCGTTACAAATAAGACAATGACGTCGGAACTATACCAAAAAGAGTGTCTCCAAAAACGAATTTTGCCGTTCATTCGATCCCACGACCATCCCGTAATGTTTTGGCCAGATATTTATTGAAGAACGAGAATGTAAGCCACTTTATGAGCATATGGTTTCATTTTCGTATATGTGATCATATTAGTTAAAGTATGCCCTATTTTGTCGAATAGAACTTCTCGTTATATACCGTTCTGGTTCATATTCCGGGCGACTCTGAGTTCTTGACACTTATTTTTGTATGGCAACGTTTTTCAAATGTTTCACTTGTAATCTTCCAATAGTTCCAATAGTTTCAAATTTGATGATTAACATAATTAAGTGTCCGGAATTTGAGTCAGAACGGTACCTTTACTTACACAAACTTCAATTTCTGAGGCATCTATAAAGATAGTATGGGCACCCTACATCTTAGCGAGTAGATGTTGTACTAACATTCCTTTCCTTACTCAGCGATTGTGATGACGTGGCCAGGTGTACAATGGTGTGCTAGCAAAGCGGTTTTCTACTCTGTAGGGAAAGTATTAGCCCGAAATACTTTTTTGCGATGCTACATTGTAGTGTACTCTTAATAATTATTACTTTAACATTATATAATTCATAATTCACCATTTGTTTATAGCCACCAACGATTTGTACAATCGCATATGCTATTCTATGCTATGTGCCTCGAGCCCCGGCACTTCTCGGGGGGGTACATAGGTCTTTAATGGTTAGCACCGCCGGTTCGGATCGTCCGCGATCTCCCTGACCGACCACTTACGGTACCTGCCGAACATTGCGTCGTATGATCCTTCTTCCAATCGCGAAAAGCTAAGGCCTGGACCGGGGCGTCTGGGGAGATGGCTTTCCCAGGAACTGTCCTGGCGTTGAGAAGTTAGGATTTACAGTAGTATCTATTATTTTTGGGCAATACAAAGTTACAATAAATATTTAAATATATCCAAATAATATTCTTCAAAGTCAACAAACATTATATAGTAATATAACATGTTCTAGGTAATCCAAACTATCCTTGAGATTAGCACATAAGACCTACAGTTGTAACAAAAGTTTTCTAGGCTATGCAAACCTACGATGTGCTTTGAAACATATTCATCGAATATCTTGAAAGAACACTAGACATTATGAGATAATCTTCAAATGTTCTAGGGTATCCAAACTATCCTGGAATTCAAAACTTAGAATCTATAGCTGTAACTGTAGTTTTCTGGACCAACAATATGTATTTGACCAAATTAAATGAGTCTTCTGGAAGGACAACAGACATGATGAGATATCTTGGGGTGTTCTACGTCAACAAAACTGCCCTTGAGTTCAGAGGTTATGATCTACAATCGTAATAAAGGGTGTTCCGATCAAAATTTGGTCAAACAGTAATGTGTGTGTGTCGATCAAAGTTGTTATTAATAAGTCAAATTCTTTTTCTTTTTCAAGTTCAGTTAATACAGAATACAGGTGACATATTCAACTAAACTTCCTTTTTACCGAATGCGAATTGCCGGGTCTTTCGTTTAACACCTGCCATAAGATTTTGTACAATCTCCTTGTCCACTAAATTCGCCGCAGAACGCCAGTTTGCCTTGAACTGTTTCTCGCTCACAACAGCTTTTTGAGTCATTTCAAGGTTCCGCTTGACGATGGCCCAATATTGTTCGATTGGGCGGAGTTCAGCCGTGTTGGGAGGGTTCCTTGGGCACCACTTGGCAGCATACCACTCCATGGCCTATTTTACGTAATGGCAAGATGTCAAATCCAGTCAAAATAGAACGGAACAATTATGTCGCTTCAGGAAAGGCAGTAGACGTTTTTGTAGGTTCTCGCTCAGATAAATTTCCTGGTAGACGGTTCCGGTCGCAATGTAAACATTGCTCTTCAAACCACAGGTACAGATGGCCTATCACAGCAGATATTTCTTCGCGAACTCTCACAGTTTAATGTGCTTGAAAATATCTGCCACCTTTCCCCGTCCGGTTTCCGTATAACATTCCTGTTCAGGAAGCTGTCTAAAGCCTGCCTTGACGTAAGTTTCATCGTCCTGTGCCACGCAATCAAACTTCGCCAGCATCGTCGTGTACAACTTTCGCGATCGTGCTTCGGCCGACGTGTTTTGTTTATCGTCACGATTTGGAGTCACCATTTTCTTGTAAGTCGACAGTCCAGCTCGTTTTTTAGCTCTATCCTCGGTTGAAGGCGCCACTCCCAGCTTCTTTGCGACATCTCGGACGGAGAGGTTGGGGCTCCGCTCTAAACAGTGGGCAACTCTTTTTGTCGTCGTTGTGGCCTCCGGCTTTCGATTTCCCCCCGATCCAGGTTTCCTGGCTGTCGACAAACGTTCACCGAACACTTTTAATACGTTGGAACAGTTGATTTAGCCACATTCAACAATTTCGCCAATTTGGCGTGAGAGTAGTTTGGATTTTCGCCATGCACGTGCAAAATTTTTCTGAACTCCAAAACTCCCCGATGAACGCACTGTAACATTGATGTGGTTTGTCAAAATTTCCACGTATCTAGAGTGGATAAATTAGCACGTTGTTGATCCTACGCACGCCTGTGAAAATAACTTTAAAGCAAATGAATGGCTTTAATGAAGCTTTAATAACCACTGATTAGCTTCATCATGCTTTTGTATGAAGGGCCAAAAACGGGATGGGTAGCTTGATAAGCAATATCACTGCAGGAACTATCAAGAAATACCGAAAAACTTTTTCAATGAATTTTAAAGTTTTGGAGTATTTTCTGAAAAATACTTGCCTTCGAAATTTCTGCTAAAATCTCTCTCGTTTTTTAAAAGGAACTAACTAACAATGTTCTGTAAAATTTTCGACTGAAGTTTTGAGGAAACTGCTCTAGAATGTGAGGAATAAGTATCCTCCAGAACTTCCCCCAAAATATTGGAGGGACTTTCCCCATAATTGTAACAAGAAATTCTAAAAAAAAAAATTAGGAGACTTTCTTCAGAAGGTTTGAAGATCTTTCATCTGAAGTTCTGAGAAATTCTCTCCAGTAATTTTTTCCCAACATTTTGGTCTGAAATATTCCTTTATAATATTTGAAGTACTTTCTCCAGAAGGTTGGAAGATTGGAGCAATTAACTCTATACGTGTGGGGGTACCCAGAAGTTTCGACAAACTTTCCCCAGAATTCTAGAGGAACTTTGTTCAGAGGTTTTGAGCAAACACACAAAAATTAATCTTGTTTTGTTAAAAGTTTTGCACTTTACTTCTGAAAAGTGTTCATTTTTCATTAAATTGAAGGTAAAATTATCTACAACGAAAGTTCCTCGTTTGATTTGAAGGTGTTATGTTTCGGTTCAGTGTGTAAAGTTAAAAGTGTTTTTTTTTTAAATGAACATTGAAGAACTGTCAAATACACCAACACAAAGCAAGTCGTCGTATTCGTCGTCGACGTTTGCAATTTTTCAATATTTTCCGTCCGCTTTCGTACGCATTGAGTGAGAATTGCGAAGAAAGTGCACCATGGTTTGTTCGTGTTCGTTTTCGGTTAAAAGAATAGTACGTCGGCTGTGTTTTCCATAAAGTAGTTCCGAAAAGTGAGTAATTCTTTTTCTTCTATTATATATAGGCGAAGGGTGATAATGGAATCCGATTGATATGCTACAATCGCTTTGACTGCGCATGGAACAAACATTGAAGAAATTCGTTCGTGATTTGGGAGTCCTATTAGCCGAGTTGTCAGAACTGCGTGAGAATGGACGAATGCAGATTGCCATTCGAGTGGACGAATGCGGATTGCCATTCGAGTGGACGAATGCGGATTGCCATTCGAGTGGACGAATGCGGATGACATTCTTCGACTTAGATATAAAAATCTTTAGCAATTATTTGCTAGAAAGAATCAGTCAGACGAAAAAAAAAACCTTTTTATGCTACAATTTTTTTATTTCAATTCAAATATACTTTTATTTTAATTGCACGACAAAGCTCATTTTGGAATAAAAATAATTTGCTTTCATGCCACGCTTTCAGTTTGAAAATTCTACAATTTATCTAAAAAATAAACCATTTAATGTTAAAACTATTTTTTTATTTTAATCCATATGGCATATTTTTATTTTTATTACACGATACTTTCTCGTTAAAAGTTAATTTTGGAATAATATTAATTTGTTTTCATATGTAATTTTTTATCGTAGTATTACGTGCTGCCAAACACTCAGGCCATCCTGCTGCCCAGGAAGACCGAGAAGAAAATTTCAATCGCGAACCATGTTCCCTCCGTTAACACCTAAAACCCAGTCTTTTCAGGACGAAAACATAAATTTTACCAACTAAAGAGTATGTTTAATTGAAATTTCTCTTGAGCTCATCGAATTTTCATTACCACGCACCGGCTCAACATGGCGTTGCTTGAAAAGCCACGTTCTGGAGAAAATGAGCAACATTTTTTATTAGTATCCAGTATATAAATCTCTATTTGCCATGTTAAAACTAGCAAGCTCGTTGTACATTCAATAAACGAAATATTAACAGTTAATTTGAGCGGAACTGCAACACGGCAGACCAATTATGTGTTTCACATATTCAGTGTAGGGGGTAGGTTAGCTTCATTGTAGTTCTTGTTGTACATAGGTTCATAGTGTATTAGGTGCAGATAATAGATTAGGTTAGTTGCAGGTAGTTTTAAAATGTGAGATAATTTTTCTGTCGAATATTTACAAACTATTGTTTGTATTGTTACTATTGTTATGCAGTTTCAGAAGCAAGTGTGTTTAAATCTCAACTCTCTTAGGATAGGGTTCTGAGGCCCTGACAAGGGCCGTTTTTCTGTTGCCTGAGTAGAAAAGATGCAAATTTAACCTCCGAAACCCCCTCGATGAAACAATGATTTTATTTCCACGCTGCTGTCTGGTGTAACAACTGAGGCCCGTCCCCTTTTGTAAAATTTGATTTGCATTGCCTTTGTTGAGAACCCCCTTCTTGTCATGTAATGGTATATGCCATTATATAAAACAGGCCTGGCATTCCCATTAAAACAATAAAGAAGAAGAATAGTAATCATTCGTTATTGGATCATCGACACGTTCAGACGTGTGTATCCCGCTCTCGTGATAAAAAAGCGGTTTTCCGAATTCTACGCCCTGTGGAACTAGGGGTTCTACAACAGTGAACCAATTTTAAATCACTAGTTGAGCATTGATTGTTGATATAACCAACAATCAATATGCAACTAGCGATTTGAAATTGGTTCACTGTTGTTGAATCCCTTGGTCCGAAGTACACCTTGAAGCCAGCACCTATCTATACATATTTGCGCCTTTGTTTCGATTTTCTGTGTTATTTTGACAGAATATTTGAGCGTGTGTTCTTGTGAGTTCATTATAAGGGGCGCATTATCAACAATCAATATGCAACTAGCGATTTGGAATTGGTTCACTGTTGTAGAACCCCTTGGTCCGAAGTACACCTTGAAGGGGCACCTTACCAGTACATATTTGCGCCTTTGTTTTGATTTGCTGTGTTATTTTGACAGAATATTTGAGGTGTGTGTTCGTGTGAGTTCATTATAAGGGGCGCATTAGTCCGAGCGATGTGCTAGTACTGACTGAGCCAAGAAAAAAATCGTTTTTGTTCGGGACCTACTGGTCTTAGCGTTAGTCTACGATATATCCAGCGGGTCGATAGTCATGAAGAAAACGAATATTTGTTTTGAATCAGGAAGTACTAGCACACCGGTCCCAAGCTCAGTACGATTTTTTTCTTGGCTCAGTCAGTACTAGCACATCGGTCCCAAGCTCGGTCCCAAACTTAATAATACGCCCCTAACAATGAACTCCCACGAACACACTCTCAAATATTCTGTCAAAATAACACAGCAAATCAAAACAAAGGCGCAAATATGTATAGTTAGGTGCTGGCTTCAAGGTGTACTTCGGACCGAGGGGTTCTACAACAGTGAACCAATTTCAAATCGCTAGTTGCATATTGATTGTTGTCATTAAGCTTAGGACCGGTGTGCTAGTACTTCTTGAGCCAAACATAATATTCGTTTTGTTCATGACTATCCACCCGCTGGTTGCATGTTGATAAGAATGATATTTCCAATTTTTAAACATTATAATTAATAACGTGCTTCGTGCAACAACAAATAACATGATTAGTTTAAATGTATTTAAATTTTACTTGTTTTACAATCGTTCTACTAATAAGGTCGGTATCGACTTCAAAAGAAATTTCTTTTTCTATCTCAATCCCATGTTAAATTCCGTTTACTGAAACGGAAAAGTAAAGAATCTAAAAGAAATTTCTGCAGCAGTATCCACCTGAAAAGAATCAAAAATTAAATTTGAATTTGTAAGGTTTCCACGCAAACTAACGGGAGCTGTCACTTTTACTTTCGGAAAAATATACCGCTCGATTATTCCGTAAGTGAAGGTGACATTTCGTTCCGCATATCAATTGTCAAAATTCCGTTCGGTAATATTGAACAAAATTCCGTAACCTCTCTACTTTTTAGGTCGATACTGGCCTTAATAAGTGAAGTGAACATGATTCAAGTTTGCTATCGCCAACAGTCGCGCCATTCGCAGCGGTCATTTCAAACATCGTACGGCAATCTATTACCTCATTTCTCTCACTCACTCACTCTCACTCTCATTTCCCATGACAGTAACTGTCAGTTTAAGTTGACGCTGTCGTTACCTGACAGTGATATGTTTATTTTCATTGCCAAACGTGTTTGTGTTTATTCCGTGTACAGTACGGTGAACAACCCCTAAGTCGAGACACCGTCTGATGTGGCGGAGGTGTGGTATCACATACCATGTCAAAATATCGAGTCAAAGTCTTGTGGTGTGAGGCGAACGTCGACAAGATGTTTTGACATGCTAGCAGATGCAGCACCTCCGCCGCATCAGTGGGCGCCTGGCCTAACGCGTTTACTGATAGTGGTATTCATCGCACATCAATACGAAAAAACGGTGTTCTTTTCTAACAATGTGAGAGTGCATATAGTGCGTCGCAGTTCATCTATCATTGGCTCCCATTCAGAACTTTACCATCGCAAGCCACAGCATAGAAGTTCACTGCCCCATACAGTACTTGGTACTGAAAACTGCTGGGTCCACTTTTATCGCTGAAAGTGTTGTATGTGTAACGTGCATTATTATCTAAATACAATCCACCACCAGCTCTACTAGTGCTCGGTTGTTAATTTTGTATTTGAGCCGTGGTCTATGAGAGAAATACGAACGGGCAGTGTGTCAGTAGGAATCGGTCACTACTTTTGAAGCGGTGCGCGTGTTCGAAGGCTAGAAGCGGAAGATAAAATCATAATATAGAGATTTCACTTTGAAATCCATAACAACCGAATAAAGTGTATCAACTGAATATCATCCGCGGAACAGTGCCCAATCTTGTGTGCGTGCAAGGAGAAATATTTTCAAAGAAAATAAAAAAATTCTATCGAATAGTGGTTTGTCTGATCTTGTTTTTGATTACGCTTCAGAAACGGATGTAAACAAAGAGCATTTTGGTAAGGTCGTTTGGGTGGTAGTTTTATAGACTAAGAAAGTTTTTTTTATCGAGAATTGGAACCAAATTTACTACCGTGCAAATACCGTCGGCCACGGGTTGCTGTGATTAAATTATTAGGTGAATGACAACAGTAACTGCTTGCAAAAGATGGTTGCTTTGTGAAGAAAGTCAGGTGCAAATTGTTCTGGAACATTACCTAGTGGGTGCATTGAAGTAAAAAAAAAGTTTATCGTGGAAAACGGTTCAAGATTCTTCAATAATAAAAAGCATCGAAACGTTTCGGTTGAGCTGTGAAAATGAGCACGGAAGCGGAACTTCGGCGACGAAACATCGGTGAGGGAGATTCCCTAGGTGAATCTCAACTCAAACCTGAAGACATAAGCAAACAGGCGCCACAGGAATCAACTACTGCGGAAAGCTCGGATCACGTAAGTTCTCTGACAATTTTCAATTCAACATCAGCTTCAGTAACCAGTAATAGAAAACCTTGCAAACTTCGTCACAACGTATGAGCGAAATGGGATAAATTTATCGATTTTTCAACAGTATCTTCCGTCCCGCGCTTCCTATCGCCCCGTTTTCTTTTCTGGATTTGTTTCCCAATCTTTGCTTCGCGATTCAGCGCCTGTCTGGTGCTTGGAGTCCGATTTCACATTCAATCATCATCGCTCGATGGAGTCGATTGCCGGTCGGCAGTTTAGAGACAGAAAGGACACTACCTGAAGGTTACCGGCTGTGCGTGTCTATTTTCCTAATTGGATTTACTCCTACCGGGATGCCGGGAGCTAATCGATAGACAGAACGTAATAATACCTCCCGTGGGGAATTTTGTAAATTTGTATGTATTTGCCTTTAACTTTTTTTCACTAGGAAAATTTCATTTAGTAATCGAAAAAGCAATTAACTTTGATGTTTATATCGTGTTTCTATCAGTCTGACAATAGATGTCGCCCCGCCAGTGGTAGTAAATATTTTCTTATGGTATTACTGAAATGAATATCGTTGAATTCTTTACAACAATCACTTTTCTGGGTAAAAGAACCCGACGAAAACCTGTGTTGGAGTGTTGGAAGAACTTCGGAAGAATTTATGCGGCGTTTATGTGGAACATTTTAATTGAATTCTGAGAACACACATAAGTACTTAGGTGTGATATAGGCAATAATCCGTTGAAGTCCTCTGAGAACATTTAAGAAAGCAAAATTTGTCCACATCCAGAGGTAATGATAATGATTTCCCCAATGACCTGTGGGAACAACTGTGCGTTGCTTCAATATAGATGCATATTTTTTGCTGCCATTTCACCATCGCCGCAACGTGCTTGACGTTGTTGTTTACCCAACCAACGGCGTTCCTGCCGTTGAGAGCACAATTGCTAATCAGTTATGTCAGCTGACGTTGATAATAGTAATACACAACTGATAAAAACATGCCGGCCGGCTTTTCTCGCCATCTGGTCGAAACATACGAGCGCATGTGGCGATAACTTCAAGTTGAAGATTACTGGTAAGACGATCGCACCATCGCGCATTGCATACAACCATCTTCTAATTCGTAGCCAACGAGATCTGGTGATTTATTTTCGAATCGCATGCGTACGGATGATCTTGTTGTGCATGAATGACAACGTGATTGGGTACAAAGTCGACACGATCTTGGCCGGCATTTGCTTGAGTGTGTTGCCCTGTATAGTCAGGAAAACTACATTCATTTATTCATTGTTTACGCTCTGTGTCGCCTTGTTCAAGGGACGCCAATTGATGAAGGCTCTCATCGGCTCAATTCGGCTATTGTTACGTTCAATTAAGTCGCTGTACTGCTTGCGCCAGGCGAACTAAACGAAGTACATATGTTTGCATTTCTTGTTCAATCCCGCAGATCGATTCAGAGGAGGAAAAGCTACCCGAAGAGAAAAATGTCGATAGACTGGCCAAAACGCTACCACAAGGAACGAACAAAACGCCGGAGGTACTTGGCCAGGCACTTAGTGGACTACCGGATAGGTAAGTGATTTGTTGTGTTTAAATCTTATTTGTTTTTTTTTTTTTGTTGGGGCGTAGAACCACTGCGTCTACTGAGTTGAACTTTTGTGTTTTGTTTTTATTCTAGACTAATTTGTTGGACTGAAATTCCGCCAAATATAACATTTATTGAAGAAAAAAACCGTTTTCCGGAAAGTTTGCCTTCTTTAAAATAATAATAAAGTAGAGGTTGCAATCTAGAATTCCGTTAAAATTTTCCAATTTATACGCTATAAACATGCATGTGAGACCATGAATTTGACCAGTAGTGAAAGTATCACATTTTCTAATCATTTTTTCACTGCCACGTCGTAGAACGTTTATATAAAGGCACTGGCATCAGGTGTGATACTGGCGGGTTTTGCCGCAATTCACTCTTTGACTTCTTACTTTCAATATAAGGGAAACGACTAAAAGTACACTTTTCATTTTATTGCCAACTTATGTTGTTATTCATCAATTTTTTTATGGAATGAATAATCGAAATACCTGATTTGCTCATGGTTTAGTAACTAAATGTAATTGCAACATTTTCGAAAGGGGTGAATGTTTTGATCAGGGTAATTATCTGACTGTTCGAAATGAAGCACATAGTCACAGAAAAGTGTTACTTGAGACTAACCCCCCCCAAAAACCTACCAATTTTAGTGGAATACCTTAACCAGGGCTTGGAAATCATTCATGGCACTACTGAACAATAGTGTGTCAGACTGCCACCCGTTCGTGAACATAGAATCGCAAATTCGTTCAGATTCAGTAACCGTAACAGAACCTGAATATTCGGTGGTTGTTGCACTATCCGAATGCTCGAAGCGATGATCCATACTTGTCCATTGTACACACTGATCGATGATGATCGCTGAGCACCGGCTTCAATGATTACACACAGCTTTGAATCGCCCGTGCCTTTGTTCTTCCAAGAGGGGAACAGAGCACACAACGGAGCAAGCAAAGAACGAGGCACAATTTACGACCGATGCGGCATATTGAGATTAATTTATGGTTAAAATATATATTTTTTTGAGAGTGTTTTTGGGATTTTCTTGTAGGATTGAAGCCAATTAAGTAACGTTTTTAGCGAACAGGGGATTATGAAAAGTGTAGTAAGCAATACTAAATAATAAAAACTAAAATACGTGTCAAGGGAGAAGGGAGGTTTTTCAGCATTTCCTAAAGTTGTTGTGATGTGATGTGCTATTGAATTATGAGACTATTCTACAATGATCAAAAAATGATTTATCTAATTGGATGAATTGATGTATCATCACTTGTATCTATTTTACTATACATATTACTGTAGCATATTTTGACCATCTTTAGTGCCATCGTGCGGCGAATAAGGGAGAGATGTAAGGAATATGAGACAAATTCCCCATACATAATATCATGATACAGAGTGCGGCAGAACGATAGTATGTCCTGTCCTAGTAATAAATCAAAAATCGCGAGTACAGGACGGTTGAAAAATTTCTCGATCGGTGATATTTCCGCAGCTTACAGTACAATAATTTTAAAATGAACACATATTGGTTGTAGGCAGAAAGACACCTGACAAACATTTAGTCATTAACAAATAATGTACTACAAGTTTAAGTACCATCAATGCCCATAAATACGCAACAGTCCCATTATCATAGGGAATAACGCAATTTTGTTAGTTTATGCTTTTGTGGGTAGTTAAGGATACATTTCGATGATATTTCTTATTTTTTTAGAAGCGTAGAAGTGTATGCTTTTTTATTGCGTATTCAGTAAAATCCTATATTAATTTTGAATAGACTTAAGTACATTAAATACAATAGTCGAATTACCATTTGGATGAGAAAATCTTCAACAGTAATTCAGTGGAGTTTATTAGTTACTTGTTTTATTTACTTTTACGCGGTTCAACTAACGGACTGCTTTAGTGAAGTCTCAAAATAGATAAATAAACATCTATAACAACCATAGTCAGCCTGACATAAGAAAAGGCCTTAACAAGTTCTATGAAGACGTTGCTGAGGAGGATTTGCGGTAATTAATAATATCGTTCTTCACAGGCAAGTTCGCCTTTCCATTATGCCTCAATTTTTTTTTCATTCTATTTCATATATACTGGAAAATCAAAAACAGATTCAATGGGTCAAAATAATTTTAATCAACTTGTTGACTATATAACATATCTGATTACCAACTTTAATTTTTGTTGCAATGCATACCAAACGAAATTTTATAGAATGCAAATTGTTGTTTAAATTTTTACATACATTACATTAAATTAATCAATCACATCCAATAATATCAGTATCGTACAAATTTTACTTTCAGTAGTAATTAAAATACGTTTAGGTACTTTTAAGTTCTTTAAATACTCTTCAAATAATATCTAATACTTTGAGCACAAACTTAATACGTCTGAGTACAGAAAGTTTTTCTAAAATATTATTGAGTGCTTTGAATAATCTCAGAATTACTTTTGAGTACTAGGAATATTTTACTAGTTCTTCTAAATCTTTGTTTAGTACCAAGAAGTCCAAACATAGTTCGAGTACAACGCTCTACATACAGTGCTCTGCATGCTCCTCGCATTTCTCCGCACTTTGAAACAAGTTTTCTTTCAAATTGAGGACTTCAATTTCAATATCCCACAAATGATGCTCTTACGACGGCTACGGAAATTGTGAGAATCGTAAAATCTAACACACAAAATCTGTTCGGTAAAATTTCAAACTGCTGAAAAGTTAACTTAAACTTAAAAATAAATTAAAATCAAACTTAAAAATAATTCTTAAATTAATTAACATTAACATAAGGTCTTCCAAAATGTACACTGAATGCTTCATTCCAACATAATAGATAGAAAAATCTAACATTTTAAAATCTTCCTTACATTTCATGTGCTGATGATTCAAAGTTTACTGACTTTTTCAGCTGTTTGAAAACTCAGTACAAATTTACCGACCTCGGTAAAAAAAACTAAGTGTGTACAGCAGAACTGAATTCAAAGATGCATTCAAGCTAAACCAACAAAAGTATCCCCCGGTACCGAACGCTACCAGATGGAGTCCTTTCATGCAGCTTTTGCTGGATTGAACGACTGGCAAACAATTTTTCGGTTCTATGTAACATTATTTTATAATCTAAATTTTAATATTAAAGAGTGTAATTGAAAGGAATAAAAAAGACAAAGTAGCGAAATATCGTCAGATGGGCCGTAATTACGAAAAACAGGATCGCCCTTAGGTCGTGTGCCTTTAATTTCCCTATCGGTGCAAAAACGGACGGTCTTGCCGTCGTCGGTCGATTAAGTCTGAACTACTAATGCGGTCCATCCCAATCTTGTGTCGACTCGGCTCGCCAACCAACTGTAGCACCAGAATCACTGGACTTCGACGACAGGAGTGCTATGAAAGCCGAACGTCTAGTTAAATAATTTGAATTTTTTAGCGGCCACCTAGAATCCACGTAACCCAAATAAGTCAAATATTTTAATGTCTCATATAAACCATATACTGCTGTTAAATAAGTTACCTGCCTAGCCCCTTCCAAACGATGATGTGACCTATTAACCTCGAGTTAACACGAGTAATCGGCACCCCACTTTTACTAAAATCAATTATAAAACATTGTTAATAACAATATTGAATATCGGCTCCGCAAAGTGTTACACACGCCTGAGCCTAACAAATAAACGAACTGATTAAAAAAAAAAACATTTACTGCTATGCTGCAAAAAAAAATAAAATTATTTTACAACGCACATTTCCAATAATCTGCACTAAACTGTTTTTTTTTTCATGAGTTATATTCGCCGGCTGTAACAACTGGTGAACCATCATATTCAGAATCAGCAACGTACACAGAATGTGAATGGATCAGTTTTTGTATACCAAATGAAACTAGTGGGCCCCGACTCATGCATAATCGTTGTGTACGCTGAGCCATACTTTTATCGTCTCCTTTTGTGTCGTGATCCGTATCGTTCGGTGAAGCGCATTTGCCAGTGTAGTAAATGACGCCTGTATGTTCGCAAGGCAAACGCAGCATGCGATCTATTCAGTGACACCCAAAATCGGAAAGCCCTGAAGGAGGGTCTCTCTTTTTTTCTCCGCTCCTCCCCGTCCACCCCGCGCCGGGGTGGGTCTTTTTTTTTTTTTCTTCCTCTCTACCCCCCCCCCCCCACAAAAAAAAAAAAAAAAAAAAAGAAAGAGGGAAGGGGATGTTTTTTTCCATTTGTTGTTTGTTTGTGATTTGATTTTGTTTGGGGGGGGTGTGATTCGACGGAGAATATAACCCATAATCTCTCACATACGCCCTGCATGCCACTAAATACTAATACCTTTTGACGTCTGTGTTTTCGATACTGAGGTACAGATTAAAATTGCGAAAATTTGGAGCGTCACGAAAAACGGTCAGGTTTTGAACGTTAATTACTAAGTAATTTCACGATCGACTTACAAAATGTTTGCAGCATTAGGTTAAGACATTTTCTATGCTTTGATACAAATATTTAAATCTATTGATTTTTAACATGCAACTAATAAAATTAATGCAAATATGAGGTGATGTCTTATAATGTCGATTTTTTCAGAGTAAATTTACCAAATACACAGTACTTTTCTAGCACAGATTTCATATTTAAGTAACGAACGTCTCCTAGGCAGCCATGAATGTTATATATTCTCATTTTGATTTAGTTTTTCGGCGGTCGTGGAGCTGTGCAGAGTAGGATCTGCGGTTGGATCGTAGTTGGTGATAGCACAGGCGAGCAGTCGTTGCCCAGAGAGGCGTTTGTGCAGTTGGCTATTGTTGTCGATGCTCCCGTCGTTCTCGCTGCGAGAGACATGGCTGCTAAAGCCTACGAGTTGGCGGGAAAAAGCCGCCCGTGACAACGAGACAAGAATCAACTATCCCACGTCACCTGCAGATGTCCACCCGCAATGAAGAGGAGATGAACCAAGAAAGAAAGTGTAAGTTCAATCGCGAACTGTTTCTCCCCCGTCAACTAAATCCGTCCTTTTCAGGACGACCAAATTAGTTTACCAACTAAAGAGTTTATTTGGTTGAAATTTTCTCTTGTGCTGTCTGAAATTTCCATTACCGCGCCCCGGCTGAACATGGCATTGCTTTAAACGCCACATCCCGGAGTAAATGGCAAAGCGCGTTGAACAACCAATGAACCAACAGATCCATAAATATCTTCTACGCGTTAAAGATAGTGGCCCTTTCAACCATCGTAGAAAATATAACCGGGGCCGTATCATAATTAAGACCCAAATGCTTTCTAAAGAGTGTACAATAGAATTTTCATGGCGCTTTTCAGGACTGACTTAAACAAGTTAGCGGACGGCCCTGACGTGTATGAGAATTAGATTGCTGCGTAGTACTAAGTCAACTTTGCGTACAACCTCATTGGGCTGTCCCTTATAGTTTTTTATTGACCGGTCGAGAACGGCTGTGAAATGGATCGATTGAAGTGCGAAGGACCTGCTCAACCCTAGGCTACATGCGGTTTTGATAAGGAAGTGATCATATCAATTTCAAAACAAAGTACCTGTGGAGCATCCTCGAAAAAATCAAAGACAGCACACAAAGTATCATCAGTCCTTAATAAGTATGTATGAAATCAAAACTGTCAAACTATGAAAAACATTCATCTTTCTTAAGATCAAAAAGTTATATTACAGTCACTACTAGTTTCAAATCACAAACAAATTAAACATTTCAGATCATTTTGTAGCAACGCGGCCATCTCAATCCAAAAAAAAACACTACAAATACAGTGTGTTTACTTTAATTTGAACCAAGTAAATGAGAGAAATTGAAAAAAAGATGAGGTGGGCACTTTATTTTGCCTATCAGTGTAATTTCAGGACCTCAGTTCTATACCAAATCGGTTGGAGAGAGTGTCCCAATTGTACGACTGTTACGACGGAAAACCCTGCTTTTCTTTTTTATAGCAAAAAGTCACAGCGAAGAAAACGAAGAGGAACTGTTTTTTCGATGCAGAAAGTTAGCAAGTCGAATGGTGAAAACGAAAGCTGACAAGAGCCGGTAGACACACTCGATAGTGATTCCCCAGATAATGATTAAATAAGTTTCAGAATTATCGTTTATTTTTGTATGTTTATTTATTTATTATTTATTTGTCTTGTTATATCTGCTACAAGGAGGTGCTCATTTGGCAAGCAATTTTAACATGTGGCTTGCCATATTCCATTTGCTACTCCAAAGAAACAATGAATACTGAATTGAACAAAAACGAGTAGAAGAGGTTGCTTCCACTATATTGGAAGCATGAGATTCGATTTCTCATCTGGCCGGATTCGACTTCTGCCTATTAACTTAAGATTAGCTTATCTTAGCTGATTACACGTATCAATGATTGCACGTATCAATGATTGCTACTGCGTGATTGATCAGAATAATTGAAATTTCAAAATGAATCAACTAAATGGGGTTGGGAGTAACCGATCAATCTCATTTTACACGTTTCAGTGACTCAAGTTCCTTAATAATCAATAACGGCACCGGCCACGTCGTTGCAATCAAGTGGGAGTAGGGAAGGAATGTTAGTGTGACCTTTGCTGTTTAAAGACCGTGTTTACCTCTGCATCCCCATAAATATCACAGGAAGGAGGTTTTTTTTTATGTTAGTAGGGTAGGGCTTGATGGATCACGATTCACCTTGATAAGTAATGTCAT
Source organism: Aedes koreicus (assembly GCA_024533555.2). NCBI lineage: Eukaryota > Metazoa > Arthropoda > Insecta > Diptera > Culicidae > Aedes > Aedes koreicus. Next base: position 15,827 of record JAHHFK020000860.1, on the reverse strand, counting down.
CATATTTATGATTCGTAATAAGATTAAATATTATATGATGTAGGTTCAAATTAAAGGGATATAGGGACAAAATGGATAACAATTACCTGTTTCGCTCCGCGTTTTTGAGCGCACTTACCACCTCTCAATTGTCTGAAAACCCTTTGCGGGGTCCAACTGATTAGTGTTCTGCTTCCTTCAAGGTCTTCGGCTGATATAAATGATGCCGATGATTCGATGAGACGTGCCATGTATGTTGCATATGGTATTGCTCGCAGTTTTTGGATAGGGAAGAGAAAAAAAGAACAGGATAGAGGAGGATGGAGAGAAGGCATTTGTACGGATTCGCACGAGCCCCAAATTCCACATGCGATTCGAATCATGGACATTTACGTCTCTCGTCAAGGGGGGGGGAGTTTTTTCGATTTTTTCGCACTTGAGGTTGAAGGTTGCTCGTTGTCGTCATCGGGAGGTGCAGTACGTTTGTCCAGCTTAATATCGTGCATGCTCTTCAGATGCTTCTTCATGCTGGAAGTACTGGCTCCCTCGCATTTTATTTTCTTGCAACACCTAATACGCTTGGCTGTTCCCCGATTTTTATTTCCTCGAAGAAAGTAACGATGACTCTGGAACATCATTTCTTACACTATTTTCAAACTCCTTTATAAAAACTAGTAGAAAAACTTATTCAAATAAGGCCTGTACTCGAAAAAAATGCACCAGACAAAAGTGTTCGCCAAAAATTTATTTTAAGTCGGATTTTCTTGAAACTTTTAGGGAATGAACTAATACATATGGATTATGTTTCGGCATAATTACTTTATTCAATTTCCTTTCCATCGCTGAAAGCCCGCACCTTTCCCTTAAGACCCCTCATTACATTTTGTGCAATGGTGGAGCCGACCTTTTTGGTCACTTTCATCCATTCTTTCTTCAACTCCAGCTCGTTCTTAAACACCTTGGACGATTTTCGAACTTTGGCCTTCATTATGGCCCAAAATCTTTCCACCGGACGAATCTCTGGTGAATTTGGGGGGTTGGCGGTTTTTGGTACAAAAACAACGTTATTGTCTCTGTACCAATCCAACGTCGATCGCGCGTAATGGCATGATGCCAGGTCCGGCCAAAATAATGTCTCGCCTCCGTGGGACCGCAGGAAGGGCAACAGACGCTTCTGGAGGCACTCGGTGCGGTAAATTTCGCTGTTGATGGTACCTGTTGTGATGTACGGTTTACTCAGTTTACCGCATTGGCATATGGCCTGCCAGAGCAAGTATTTTTTGGCGAATTTGTCCACTTTCTTCTTCCTTATGTCTTCCGGAACATCAAACCGTGATTTGGCAACGTAGAACTCCAGCCCCGGTATCTGCTTTGCGTCTGCCTTGATGTAGGTTTCGTCATCCATAACCACACACATCGGTTTCGTTAACCACTCTCGATACAGCTTCCTTGCGCGGGATTTGGCCGCCGTGTTTTGTTGATCACGCCGGTTCGGTGCCTTGCGGACCTTGAATACACGAAGCCCAGCTCGTTTCATGGTTTGCTGAACAAACCAGGCGGAACACTTTGCCTTCAGAGCCGCGTCGCGAATCGAAAGGTTCGGATTACACTTGAAATAATCCAACACCTTCCGGGCCTTCACAGGGTCAGCTGTCTTCGATTTTCTTCCACTTCCAGCCCGCCGCTCGGTCGTCTGGGACTCCTTAAACGATTTTACCACCCGAGACACAGTTGTATGGGTGATTCCCAGTTGTCTTCCGATCCATCTCATGGTCGCAGTCGGATTTTCCATGACGGCGCGCAAAATTCTCCGGCGATTTTCTTCTTGTTTCGATGACATCTCAATAACCACTGAACCGATTGTTATGAAATTTTGCACATGTAAACAATTCACTCCAAACTAGTTATACCCAGATTTTCATCAATTTTTACCCACGGACAAAAAAGTTACACACGGATAAAAATGGTGCATTTTTTCGAGTACAGGCCTTAAAAAAAAAAAAACAAAAAAAAAAAAAAACACTCACAAAGCTGGATTCTACTGGATCACGGTTGAAGAGGGCTATCCAAATGAGAGAGGAGGAGATAGTCAGATTTATGCGAAAACTTCTAGCCGTTCCGTGGAACATTATTAACTTGTTCCTTGATGAGGTCAGTTTTGACAATAGGGACATGTTGCGTCGAAAGGGATATGGGGTGATGGGACAAAAAGTAATACACATGGAACAGTGGTGAATTTTGTCACCGTTCTTGGCTGTCGTTTTTGTGTCGCTTTCTGGGAGCTGACGGATTTTAGGATAGGTTTTGGTCAGACGGCACTGTCCCTTTATCAACCCTATTGAAATCATTTTCGGCCTCGTGAAAAAAGGTGCAATGAACGCACCAAGAAAATGTCCCAATAATAATAGATGAGAGACTTATGTGATGCTATGAGCCATTTCACGCAATATCCATGTCAAAATCTATTCGCTCATTGTGGTTATTTTCCCGGCGACAATGTTTACGCTGAAAAAATACTAAAACAAGATTCGAAGAATCTAGGTTTGAATGTTATTCCTGAGTAGTTGATTTTTCATAGCTTTCTTTCATTATGACTCAAAAAAGAATAAAACCAGTAAAACTAAGAACCTTATTTTACTTAATTAAAAATTCAGCTTCGGCCTTCGGGAGGCTTTTCTTTCTACTCTGTTGCCAGAACTGCACCCTCACGAATAGAATGAGCACCAGAACGGTTTTTCGGCGCAATTAGTCGTTTGAGTAATTTGGTGTTGAGAGTTGGCATCGACGTTGACGGAATTTGCATGAACAAATTATTTTATTTCCTTACCTCTCCATGACCTAAGCCCCTCTCCATGGCTGGATTTTATACCTGGACGCTGGTGGGAGGGCCCAATCTAATGTTAATGGTGCATTGGAGATAGCTGATTTATGATAGATGTCGCTACGTCATGTCATTGTATGACCTTCTACTCTAATGAACCATTCATGGGAGAGTCAAAGGTCTAGCCACACAAAGTAGTGATAATATTACACTCGCATCCTTCTATTTAATAGCCGCGTCGTAGCACGCATGTATACAGGCACTAAAGTTGAGTGTGATATCGGTGAGTTGGGCCGCAAACCACTAAAAAATTAATCATCGTTTAATATTCAATTTTGGGTGGAAGTCTGAACTGTGTCATAGAATTTCCTATGCAGTGGACTTCTAGACCGTGGCCATAAGTATTGTGGTTCTGTGGAATGCGGAGGGCCCGTTTAGGAACTCAGAGTATCGTATCACTGGGGTTTGTCATAGGTAGGTTTGTTCAGAATGAAAGAGGTGTGCTACCGGCAGACTTTGCCGTAGTTTACGCTTGGACGAGGCTGGGAACGGTTTGTAGACGCCTGACATCAAGTAGTTAAGGGACCCGACAGGAGGTGCACTTTTCATCGGCGTGGCAGTTCTTTCATTGTTTTTTGTTCATTGATTGTCATTGACTAAACACCAAACATACCTAAATTTCAATTCTAATATAAGTTATAATTTAAATATGTGCGGTATATGACAGCCGAACTCCAAATTATAGCAAATCATAGAGAGATGTTACTTTGATATAGCAACTTGCAGCGTAAAAACAACATGAAATTTACAGTGGCATCCAAATAGCCTGGTAACATTCATTCGAACTACAGGGAATGGCTCTCTCTGTCTTTTCGGTTTTTGCCGTATATCATTGTAATGCGGAATTGAAAATTAACGAATTTATGATTTTCTGTTTGCAGTATTTTTAACCAGTCCAAAACGCCCTACCTTAACCACCTACCCTAACCTATCCTTGTTCCTTCCCATGGAGTTCATGTGGTCTGAATAGACTAGTTCGCCTTTACCCCTCCTTCATCATCGGCTTTGGACTGACTTGCGCTCTTATTGCCCCACCAAATGCTGCAAAATGAAAAAAAAAAAAAAAAAAAAAAAAATTAAGAGGTACATGACCTAAGCAATCGAGAAGATAGTGAAGAAATATTTACTCCTTTTTACTCGATCTTGTAAAATAACAAACTTCTCAATATCTTCTTGGCCCGGTTGTTTGCTTTTTGGCCCATTGTGGTCCATCGTCCTCGAAATCAATTGGCCTCGACGTAATGCTGTGCAGTCAACTTCCAAATGCATTCCATAACGCCCTTTATGGAATTGCCAACAACATTCCTGGTTCTCACTTCTCTTGGGCGCATTTGTCCTCGATAAAGACGTCGAAAAATCGATGCTTTGAAGAAGTACAAATGACTTTCCTCAGAGGCATCTGCCATACTCACTCGAATCGTCATCTTGTGAATGGTCAATGGTCGTCATCCTGAGCATCAATCTCCAAATCATTAGCGGGCAAAATGTTCGACATTTCATTTATGTCATCCGGAAGCTGCAGTGTTTAATAGAAAGTTTCACTGCTACTTACGTGTTCTCGTTAGATTCCAAATGTTCCATTTATTTTTTATTGCCTTCAATGTCCAAAATTCGGCCAAAACACATCAAACGATTTCGATGACGGATTAAAAAATCAAAACGTAAAGTAGTAGATCACCGTGAAATAAAAACCATAATAAACTCCAGAATTATTCACCAATGGAATAAAAAACACGGTCAGCCATTTTAACTCAGTTCTGAGTCGTTTTGACTCACTTTCGTCAAAAGTGAAGTCACTCAAATTTGAGTAAATGTAACTGGGAATGACAAGCCGACATTTAAAAACATCCATCTGATTTGAGTTGATTTTTTTGATTTGTCGACTTGTCTATACCAGTAACATTTACTCAAATTTAAGTGACTCCGCTAATGTCGAAAGTGAGACAAAAACTACTCCAAACTGAGTTAAAATGGCTGGCCGTGAGTGGAACGTATCCAACAACAACAAACTGAGACAAATCCAAAATACAGTCGTTCCCTTCAGAGAAGCGTGCACAGGAAATCGTAGAGAGGACGTTATACTCACAAGACTACGGATAGGCCACACTCAGCTGACATCTTCATACCTTCTCGATAGAGCTGACCCACCAAAGTGCACAAAATGCAACCAAGCGCTCACAGTCAGCCATGTCATAGTTAATTGCCCCGGCTATGATGACGCAAGGAAGCAAATCGGACTTGAACCTAACATGAGGGAGGCTTTAGCTGAGGATGGTTCCCAAGCAAAAAAGTGCTTCAATTCTTCAAAGAACTTGGGCTGATCGATGCTATATGAGAAAGCTGGATTACCATGTAGTATAAAATTGGGAAACTACAGTTCAATTCTTCAGTTGTAATCAGTTCAAACAAGAATAACCACCTGCATTAAGTAACTCAAAATGGGAAATGCTGACTCAATAGACCAGGATGTCAAGCCAATCGGAGACCAACAGGTCACGGTAATAGAAAACCAGGAAATTCACACGGAATTCCACAACCAGCACGAGTGGAAACACCTGATCATAATGGTAGCAGTGTCAACACTGCTTGTGCTAAAAATCATGAAGCTGCAATGGAGATTCTGCAAGAAACAGGCATTCAAAACAACCCGATAGGTTGCCACCATACAACAAGTGTAATCGGGAACCGCTAGAAAACAAGGAAAAGATCGCTGAAGACGCAACCAAAAGGACACTAACCAAGAACGAGAAGACAAGAAGAACGCTCATGACGACGACCAAGATCAAAGAGGAAAACAAGATTAAAGTGAAAAAATAATTCCGAAAAATTCTTAAAAGGTCTATAATAAAAAAAAAAACTTGAAAACAAAAACCATAGTTGTGTTGTCTTTGTTTTAGTTGACATGTTTTTCAAAGAGTTGGTAATATGTTGTGCTATGTTAAATATTTTAGTTTACACAAGATGAATGTATACAAAATGTCAATGCTTTTTTAATTCTATGTTTTAAGATTCCCTCTCGCGGGTCAAATTTGTCACCTTGTCGATGGTGAGAGGGCTTATCTCATGCTATAAACATGCATGTGAGACCAAGAATTTGACCAGTAGTGAAAGTATCACATATTCTGCACATTTATTTCACTGCCACGTCGTAGAACGTTTATATAAAGGCACTAACATCAGGTGTGATACTGGCCGCAATTCACTCTTAGACTTTTTACTTTCAATCAAAGGGAAACGACTAAAAGTACACTTTTCATTTTCGTGGCAACTTATGTTGTTGTTTATCCATTTATTTCATGGAATGAATAACCAAAATACCTGGTTTACCCATGGTGTAATAAGTGAAAGTAATTGCAAAATTTTCGAAAAAGGTGAATGTTTTGATCATGGTAAATATCTGACTGTTCGAAATGAAGCACAAAGCCACAGATAAGTGTTACTTTGTACTGACGATGACAAGCATGTTTATTAGAGATAGGACGCGGAGGGCCCGCTTAGGAAACACGAGTAGTAGATTTAACCTTTCCAAGTAGTTTATTTTAGCAACAGTGCGGAGGGTCCGCTCAGCGAGGGTCTAGTGTTTGACTTACTATAGAAGAGGGGTGTTAATCACAGTAGTTCCATTTCACTTCTGGTTCAGCTCCATATCGGTTTCGTTTCGATTCCGTTTCGTCTCCATTTCGGTTCTATTTCGGGTCCGCTTTGGTTTCGTTTCGATTCCATTTCAATTCCATTACAATTCCATTTCGGTTCTATTCCGGTTCCGTTTCGAATCCGTTTTGCATCCATTTCAATTTAATTTCGATTTCGTTTCGGTTCCATTTCAGTGTAATTTCGATTCCATTTCAATTTCTGCTCAAGAATAAGTGTTTAAAGTAAAGACCCTCTCGTAGGTCAAATTTGTCACCTTGTCGACGGTGAGAGGGCTTATCTCATGCTATAAACATGCATGTGAGACCAAGAATTTGACCAGTAGTGAAAGTATCACATTTTCTTATCATTTATTTCACTGCCACGTCGTAGAACGTTTATATAAAGGCACTAACATCAGATGTGATACTAGCGGGCTATGCCGCAATTCACTCTTAGACTTCTTACTATCAATCTAAGGGAAACGACTAAAAGTACACTTTTCATTTTATTGACAACTTATGTTGTTACTCATCCATTTTTTTATGGAATGAATAACCGAAATACCTGTTTGCTCATGGTATAATAACTAAATGTAATTGCAACATTTTCGAAAGGGGTGAATGTTTTGATCAGGGTAATTATCTGACTGTTCGAAATGAAGCACATAGTCATAGAAAAGTGTTACTTGAGACTGACAAAGACAAGCATGTATATTAGAGATAGGACGCGGAGGGCCCGCTTAGGGAACACCATTGGAACAATAGAATGAACCTTTCCATGTATGAATCCTGGAAAGTGTGAGCTTTTTAGTGGAATGCCTGTAACTGGAAAATTAGAGGAGGAATTGGTAGTTTCCGTTTGATCTCAGCTACATTTGTTGCTTGTCTTGACGGATACGCGTGTTTCGTCTACGGTGTGCGGACTTCTTCAGTCTCGTGTACTAATATCGACTCTCGAGTATTAGTGTCTGTCGGGACGGGCGATGGAGGTGGTTGGGGTTGGATGTCTTTCTTCTTATTTTATCGTTACCTTTCCATGCATTTTATAGCATGTGTCCTCCATACCAGATAATAAATAAATAAAAAAAAAGAAACTAGATAGGAAATAGAACTGTTCTTTTCCAAGTGTCAGATTAGTTAGTCAGTGATTTGAAATATTGTTAAGTTTGGGATGGGGATGAGTACTAGATCCAAAGCTAGGCTAGAATTTAAAATGTTGTTGTCTAAATTTAATCCAGTATTTTTTTTTTTTTTTAATCCTTTTTGATTCAAACATTATTACTTCTGGTTCATGCTGTTCAAATTTTGTTAGGTTAGGAATTCGGAATTCTTAGTCAGAGAAACGAAAATATCGTCGTGAAAATATCACCAATAATCTCTCACCTACGCCCTGCATATTATGAACCACTAACACCCTCTTCGCTCTTATTTTCTTATTGATTTCATGATCGAGAACGGCTGTGAAATGGATCGATTGAAGTGCGAAGGACCTACTCAGCGCTAGGCTACATGCGGTTTTGACAAGGAAGTGATCATATCTATTTCAAGAAAAAGTACATGTGAAGCATCCTCGAAAAAATCAAAGACAGCACACAAAGATAAGTATATGCGAAATCAAAACTGTCAAACTATCAAAAACATTCATCTTACTTAAGATGAAAAAGTTATATTACAGTCACTACTAGTTTCAAATCACAAACAAATTAAACATTTCAGATCATTTTGTAGCAACGCGGCCATCTCAATCCAAAAAACACTACAAACCCCTTACCCCAACCTAATCCTTATCACCGCCCATGGCGTTCAAGTAGTCCGCATAGACCAGTTCGCCATTACCCCTCCCTAACCCTCGGCTTTGGATTGACTTGCGCTCTCATTGCCCCACCAAACGCTGCAAAATGAAAAAAAAAATGAAAAAAAAAATAATATGGGTTTATGGAATGTTACTAAATGTTACCGTTTTACACACGGGTTTTCTCAATACTTTTAAGTAATAATAATTCAGTTAGGTATAAAGATTACTATCACAGAGCAATAAAGACTTAACTTGTAGGTCAATAGGTCAATAAAATTCATAACGTTAATATTTTTGACTCTGAGAGCAATTTAGCTAAATCAGAGTATTTGGAATACAACTTAATAGGATCACAGGGGTCGATAATAATCACACATCTCAACTCATTAATATAAGTATGAAATGCCTTTTTATCATAAAGGGTCTGTTTAATTATATTTAGTTATATCAGCTATTAATGATATGACGGGCCACCAATCCGAGGAGTAGTCCGGTTTGTTTAGTCTCTATTTGCAGGATCACCACTTGTAAAGGAGCATGCCGTCGCTCAGGAAAATATTCACTGGAAAAAATATCACCTGTGCAGCCGAGGGAACCAGGAAGGGAATCGCCAGCCAACGAAACATGAAAGCATCAGATTCTGACCTTTTGTAGTTGTTTCGTCAATTTGTGTCTACATATTTTATTTTTATTATTATTCTTATTTCTTTTCAGGAAAGCATTTGGATGTGATGAAGTGTTGGGTTTGGATGTATAAGGGAAGGGTTGTACAGAGAATTTGTTGGCCAATACAGGGCACCTTCCACGCTGCCATCTGGTTGTTAAGAGAGACAATTAATGAGAAAAGTTCATGTAATGTTACTAATAATCCAAAATCTAAAAGGTACAAATATGGACATTAGTCCACTCTCAAAATTTTGAAATATTTTCAAGAGGTCGGAATAAAATCTTCATTATAATGGCCAATTGAGCGCAATACAAATTACTACTAGTTAGTTATTTTCACACGGGTTTTCTTATAACTTTTTAAGCATTAGTACTTCATTCAGGCATAAAAAATAGATAATTAATGTACCAGAAACTGGACGGACACTTGTGCCTACCCAGTGGAGGACCCGGATACGACCACCCATGTGAGTCTAGAGTATCGCACGAGCTGACTAGTGCAACGGGAAGGACTGTAGGTGTATAGACCTGGGGGTGAGTCCCCGGATACGCAATCTTAGCAGGAAAGCACGGACTATACACTGAACAATTACAATTACAATTACAATCACAATCAATTTACTCGAGATTTGTTTCCCGATTACCATAGATTCTAGTTCGCCTAATCCAATATCGATACAGCAACTCGCTACTGAACGGTTCGTTCTCGTGCCATTTTGGCAACGATTGTCAAGGACAAGTCCACCCACTCTGCAGTGGGTCATTCTTTCAAGTGGGTGCTTCTCGTTTGCTTCCATCAAAGCAGAACGGACTGATTCGGTGTCAGCTCGAAACTTGTGAGAGCCTCCGATAGCATACGATTCACTAAAGAAACTTGACTAATCTAAACGCAAAATGATATTGACAACAAATTTGCAGAAATGCGGATAACATTTTGCCAAGTTTGATCACTATCCGCGACCCACAAGTGGAGTTCCGACCCATACGTTGAGAAACGCTGATTTGCGTTGTTAGATTCTTCATCTTAGGAACCTTAGTTATCCAAGTGACATACGGCAAATTGTAGGGTGGAAAGGAAAGCGTATAGGGAAACTGCCCCCATATTAATCTCATTGTTCCTATATTCATCCTACGATGAATCAAACAATTGGGCAGTTGAAGGATCGGTTTCGTTTTCTAATAATGTTTGCTTACGTTAAATAACTACAACAAACATTACTAACTAATCCTGTCACGTGTATATCGTTTTATTTCTAGTAGGATGAGTTGCAAAGTGATGAGATTGATATAGGTACATCTTCCCTAGCAAGAGAAATCGCCTACATGTAGGCTTCGTGAAGCCATTGCCCGGGTCGATTATTCCAAATCAACAGGCCAAGCAGTTTGACTTCATGTTATTCAGATGATTTAAATCGAAACTTGAATTTCCATATGAAAAGGAAAATTCTTGTAGAGCAGAGCGCTGAAGCGCACACGGTGATTGTTTGCATCGGAAATCCAATACCGTAAAACTAGGTAACATTGATATTATTTTCAATATTTCTTAAATACGTCGTCTAAAATGACCAGATTTGCATGTTTCATATTTTTAAATCTCCTAAATCTCTGTTAATCTGCATGATGTTTTTTGTCAAGTTGAGAGTTTTGTTTATTTACAGAGTACGGTAGGAAAAACTGCGAAAATTTATGGTTTTCTTTAAGCAATAATATCAACAACTTAGAGTTCTGTAATTTTTACTAGGTCCTTTCAAGCAAATTTATTCGATGTGTCCTCCATTTTTATCAATGACATTCTCATGAAACCGCCACAAGCTAGAATACGCCTTTCGAACGGATTCCTCCGACATCGTCTGCCATGTGCGCGTTATGACTGACTTGAGGGTGATGTTTTGCAGGCTTGTGCCTCAACATACGCATACATCGAATAATCCCACGGGTTAAGTTCATCTTTTCCATCAGCCATCGTTGGGGGTTGCTGCTCGCGTTTATCCAATAAATGCACTCGTTGACCGATATCTCTTCTCATACAATGTTTTCCGTAACGCGATGTATGACAAAGTAATAGTATTTGGATTTTGCTACGACTTTCATCCATCGTATCATGACGAACGATGCGCCTTGATATAGATAATCGCGCTTATTCACCACTTACTCACGGCGAGTGAGTGGTGAATAAGCGCGATTATCTATTTCAAAACAAATCGCTTGTCGTGACGCGATGGATGGAAGTTGTAGCAAATTCCAAATGCCATCACTTTGTCATACATCGCGTCACGGAAAACATTGTATGAGAAGAGCTATCGGTCAACGAGTGCATTTATTGGATAAACGTGAGCAGCAACCCTGGTTGGGTACGAATGCACGTGGCGATTTAGCACTTTATCCTGTTGTAGGACAACGTATTGATTCTCAGAGAAGTTGGCCTTCACCCATGGAAGCACTTGGTCCTTCAAAATACCAATGTACACTTCGGTATTGATTTGAACACCAGCATCAATGTAAACAGGGGACACTTTCAAAGCCGTTGAACGCCGCCAAGCCAAAGATTATGACACCAGCCTGGTGTTTGGTTTGGAACTTAAACTTCACTTTCTCCGAAACACCCTCAAGTTTTTGGAGTCTCAAATCTCAAGTCTGGGTGGCTGTTGGACACAGCATCGATGCTGAACAGCTTTTCGCCTAAGATCAGGATTATCATTTTTTCCTTCTTCAACAAAGAAAACAATCTCTTCGAAAGAGTCACTCGTAGTTCCTTTACACGCTCCTTAATCAAGTGGCGTTTCACTCTAGCTCTGGAAGATGCGTGCAAGCCTTCTTTAATGATTCTTTGCATGCACTTTTCAGAAGCATTTCGAACCATTCTGAACGGGTGTTGTGAGAATATCACGCTGAATATCATACATGCGTATTGCATGTGATCCCGCAAAGGGTTTTCAGACACTTGAGAGGTGGTAAGTGCTCTCAAAAAACGCGGAGCAAGTAGGTAAGTGATGAAATTTGTCAGAAGCAGATAATTTCCCATCAACATGATTTATTGCTATAACTAAGAGAAATGGAGAGAAAGTATTGATAGTTCCGTTTAGCGTAACGGCAGGCTATAAAAATTGAAAGATACAAGTTGAAAACGAGCGGAGGGCATATGAAGGCAGTATACAATCGGGCGCATAATCTTTTACCAAGCGAATCTTTGGAAGGATTTTCACCATTTGAAGATTGTACAACTTCACGCTCAGTCAGATGAAGAGTCTGAGCATCTTTCATTAAATCGGTTCATTTTATGAAATTGGTACAGTTATCAGTAATCAGTGGCGCAACCAGGGGGGGGCGTTAAATCCCCCCCCCCCTCAGAGCCAGAAAAAAATGAAGGCTAACTATGCTACTACATATATCTAAAAAAAAAAAAAAAATCTTATAAGCAAAACTTGCAACACTGCTAAATATAAATGGGTAAGCTCTCTCTTACTCTTTTCCCGTTCTTTTAAAAAAAAATGTCGATTCATATTCACACACAGGCAGAGTAGTGAGACTCTCACAGTGAGAGGCTAGTAAAAATATTAATTCCAGAGACGTTTGTTTTTTTTTGTGTTAGTGGATCTCTCAATGAACTACCGACGGTTTTTGTATGAGTGAGGCTTTGTATCGATGCTGTCCTCCATTCAGTTTTGGCATGTTACACAATTGTCAAGTTACCTGGTGCCGATCAAGTTGACACTGTGATTTACGGGTGGTTTTCAGTTTTTCTTCCTCTGAATCGTGACAAGTGAATTCCATAAACATGGACATTAGAACTTTCTTTACGGCAAAAACAAAGGCATCGGAAACAGGTGAGTTTAATTTTAGCTGATGGTGGCTGTTTAATTTACCGCTTTCGCGCGTCTTAGATAAAACCGACAACGGTGCAGCATCGATCACAGCGGCAGCAGAAGAAAAACCTGCAGAAAGTCCCTTAAAAAAGTTTCGGTATTCGGAAAGTGGTGGTATCACCGAACCGTCGACATCGGGTGGAATGGTTAGTGATGATTTTGGATTTTTCGTGGGAAAGCAGGTAAATATTTTATTTGCATTACCTTTTTTGTCCAACTAAAACATACTGCTTTTTAATTTAAATTGCAGATCAGTGATTCGCAAAAATTCAAATTACTAACCAATCCCTGGAAACCGGACATAGCTTTCAAATTCCCTCCATCAGGTCCTCAAAATTTGAAATTCAATCTCCGATGGCTTGGAGAATGGAACTGGCTTGCGTACTGGCTTGCGTTCCTCTCAAGATGGGGCGTACTGCAAATTTTGCGCTCTCTTTGCAACATCAATCGGTCAGCAAGGTACTCAAGGTGGAAAACTTGTTAAACAAGCTTATAGACAGTGGAAAAATGCCAAGGAAGATTTCCGCCACCACGAGAGTGCAAAATACCATTCTTTTTGTGTAGAAAAGGCAGGGTTGTTTGTGGCTACGTTTTCTGAGTCGATCGTTAGTATTGATAAGGCTCTCGATGATGGAAGGCGAGCTGAAGAGGAGAAGAATAGAGAGGCTCTTCAACCGATTATACGCACGGCTATGTTCCTGGCACGGCGTGGACTAGCTTTCAGGGGTCATCGGGATACTGGCACGTTTCAGTTAAATGAAGGTTTGACAAAGGAAGAGGGTAACTTTAGGTCTCTTCTGAAGTTTCGAGTTGAGTCTGGAGATAACGTTTTGCGAAGTCATTTGGAGAATTCTGCCAAAAATGCGAAGTTTATCAGCTGGAAATCGCAGAATGATATAATCCAGGCGTTCAATAGCATCATTTTGCGAAAACTTGTTGATCGTGTCAACAGGTCTAAATATTTTTCCGTTTTGTGCGTTGAAACCACTGACATATCGAATGTGTGTCAACTTTCATTGTGTGTAAGGTTTGTCGAGAATAATAATGTTTGTGAAGAGTTCCTGCAGTTTATTCCAGTCACTGACACTACAGGGAAAGGTTTAGCCGATGTAATTTGTCAAGCATTGATTGATTTTGGACTTAACACGAAGTACCTCGTTGGTCAGGGATACAACGGTGCACGAGCTAAAGAGCAAACGTTTTAAAAATAGAAACTGACAAGATTGAGAAAAGTGGTCCGATGGCAGAGAAGTTGAAAAGAATGTGTCCTACGCGCTGGGTTCAACGTCATGACTCGGTAAAAACGTTCAAAGACCTCTTGCATCCTATTTTTGCTGCTCTGGAAATAATTAAGACATGGACGGACAAGAAAGCCTCGACGGATGCTTCAGTAGTTCAGGCGTCCATTGAAAAACCTGAATTTTTGGTCAGCCTTTGTGTGACACACCATATTTTTTCGATAACTCGTCCGCTGAGTGTTTATTTACAAAAAAAAAAAACCTTGATTTGGCAGAAGCAATGAACGCAGCAAGGGTAACCAAAAAGGCTCTGGGTGAAATGCAATAAGATGCAGAAAATGCTTTCTGTAAATCTTTTCTGGAGTGAGTACACTCTGTGAATCTCTTGATGTGTCCCTTACAAAACCCAGAAGAGCTGGACGTCAGAAAGAGAACAAAAAATTGGAGACTCCGGAAGAGTTCTATAAAAACGAAATCTTCTTACCTTTCCTGGAAAATACCTTGCAAGCTTTGGAGGAGAAGTTTGTCAAACATGCTGACATGTTGGGACCTTTTCAGCAGCTACTGGATGCAGCATCTGATCCATCGAAAATCTCCGGATCTGCTCAGCATTTAGCCGAATTTTACGACCTTCAGACCACAGGAATTCTTGGAGAAGCAATTCTTTGGTTTTCGGTACTCACGGAGAAAAAACCACGGAATGCTGCTGAAGCCCTAAATGTATGCAACGTTGATTTGCTTCCAACCATACATACACTGCTAACAATAATGGCGACACTCCCTGTTACGACTTGCTGTGCTGAAAGATCATTTTCGTCTTCGAAGAATTTGAAGACATATTTGAGAAATAGTACAGGAGAAGAACGGTTGAACGGTATCGCGCTTATGTATATCCACAAAAATGTTGCTGTCACCAAAGAGGAAGTTTTTGGAAGAACTGTCGAGCAAACCAAGAAGGTTGAAAATTTGAATCGTTGTCTTAAGCTAAAAAAATATCGTTGTATGTTTGAAATATAAAATAAACTTGAATTATAAAACTCAAATTTTGATGCCACTATTTTTCCAAAACATGTTACCTTCAAGCTCACAAAGACCCCCCCCCCCCCCCCCCCCCACAACCAATTTCTGGTTGCGCTACTGTCAGTAATGATAGGGTAAACTTAACCCAGATCAATGTTTCTCATCTCAAGTAAAATTCGAACTTTTGGATGCTTGGGGAGAAATTGACATTTAAAGTCATTGTTTCCAAATGGCTTTTAGGCCCCTAACATGAATTACTCGAGATATCTTTTGTGGATTATAATGCAAAAATTCATGTTTAGATATTATCATTGCTTTCATATCAGTGTATCCATCATTGGGTACATAAATAGATTTTTTTTCTTTCTGTTTAAGGGTTTTCAAAGAAAAGAAACAACCCAATATATTGCTGTCATTGAAAGATGTCCTACTTAGAAAAAAATCTTTTAAATTTAAATCTGCTTTGATGCATAAATATGGAGCCGTAAATAGACTTAAATTTACGTCTCAAAAGTACATAAACATAAAAACTTAGTTTGATATTGTACATGCCATGACGTAAAAGTAAGTTTAAAAACACTTTTGAAATGATATTTGAGGTTGATTTAATTTTAAATCCGGTTTAATGCTATTTTCGACATTCAATGATCAAATCCAGGGACTTTTTTCATTAAGGCGAACCTAACATTGCGAGACTCTCTTTGATTACTTTCTCTTTCATATTCCAATCACCTTTACGTTTTTCATCCTACT
>JAHHFK020000858.1:0-109471 GCA_024533555.2 Aedes koreicus | reverse complement strand
TAAAGGGCGATACGGTCAAAATTTGGTCAATATCAACTTGACGTATTTCTTTCAATTTTGCATTTAAAAAACCTGAACACCCCTCATTTTGAAGGTGTGTGTGTGTAGAATGTTGCTCCTATTTTGATTTTGGAATTCACTCTTCAGTTGTCAAAATGCCGTCCAAGCAAGAAGAGCAGCGTATCAAAATTTTGCTCGCGCATCGCGAAAATCCGAGCTACTCGCACGCAAAGTTGGCAAAATCGCTAAAAGTTGCCAAATCAACCGTTACAAATGTAATTAAAGTGTTTGGGGAACGTTTGTCGACAGCCAGGAAGTCTGGATCGGGGGAAATCGAAAACCGGAAGCCGCTGAGACGACAAAGAGAGTTGCCGGTAGTTTCAAGCGAAACCCTAACCTATCTCTCCGAGATGCCGCAAATAAGCTGGGTGTATCGTCTACAACCGTGCATCGAGCCAAAAAACGAGCCGGACTATCGACTTACAAGAAGGTAGTGACTCCAAATCGCGATGATAAACAAAATACGACGGCCAAAGCGCGATCCCGGAGGCTGTACACGACGATGCTGACGAAGTTTGACTGCGTGGTAATGGACGACGAAACCTACGTCAAAGCCGACTACAAGCAGCTTCCGGGACAGGAGTTTAAAAAAATTGAAATATCTTGCAGTAAAATCTTATACAAACTAATTTATTTAAGTTTGATTCAAATAAGGGGCCGTTCATAAATCAAGTAGAATTAAGTAGGGAGGAGGCTGAGATGCATGAATTGGTCAAGGTCTAAACGCCACAAACAAATTAAAAAGAAATGTGCGTGGAAAAAAACGAGGGGGAAGGGGTGAACATTTCCCATACTCCTCACCCTGTACTGTCTACGTGGTTTATGGATAGTCGTTTTACAGTATTGCACCTGATCCGTTCTAAAACATTCATAGAAACATCTACCTGCTTTTGAAAATAAAAGTACAAAAAATAAGCAGCATTATGGAAAATCGAAGAACGACTGATGTTTCATTATTCAATAACTGTGCTTTCCACATACATTTGAATATAAATCCAATGCCTTGCCTGGCTGCAAGAGGTAAAACAAAATAAACAATACAAAAAAAAACTTCATGTCATAAAAAAACAATGCAGAATATGAACTTCACATTCATCAAGTTAGTGCTGGTACTTCAGTTTCAACGCCTCAAGTAACTCCTTCTTCTGCTGTTTCTGCTGATTAACTTCCGTTAGCTTGTCTTGCTGTTGCTTCTCCTTTTTCTTCTAACGCTGTTCAATTTCTTCCTGTTTTTACTTTCGAAGTTTTTCCTTATAACTTTTCCGTTGCTCAGCTTCTTCTCGTTTTTGCTTCCGGATTTCCGCTTTCTCATTTTTCAGCTTTTCGTTCCTGATTTTCACAAGCTCTCTCTCCTCCGCTCTGGCTTTCTTTCTCGCTACTTCATTCTCCTTTTCTTACTCAAGAAGACGAATTTATTGTAGCCACTCGGATGCTGTCGATACTGGGTGATATTTTCTTTTGTAGTTCCTATGACTGCTGTTTCTACGGGGAGTTGATGGCGTCAAATCCGAGCAAATCCGTAATGCTCATCTTACGACTTGCAACGTTATTTACATTCCTTTCTTGCATTGGAATGGAAGCTGTTTCGTTACACTCCTCCACATCAGGGAAATCTTCACCCATTTCCTCAACTAATGCTGAATCCTCCTCAGCTCTGGAGTTGGTCGAAACAGATGCGTCCTGAATTTCACGGCCAGCCTCCATATTCCACAAATCGAACGGCATTAGCAACGTCTCATAGATCTTCCGGATAATTTCTCCTTCTTCAGAGTTGACAGAGCCACGGTTGAATCCGTTGATGCGATCCCTGCCGATGCATTCTTTTGCCGCTTCGATTGTTGATGTCGGAATAATTATAGATTCTTCCAGAACAACGCCCTGCTCTTCGATCATGTTTGGTCCAGGAACTATCTCGTCCGTATCAGACGCCCCGGGATCCTTCTCAACCATCAACTACAATAAAAAAAAAAATTCTGTCACTTGTTCAAATTCGTATGCAACCACTGTGGGAACATGTGTGTTTTTGTGAGCCCATAATGGCACAGCGGGAAAAGTCAAGAAAAATCATAAAAATAATGTTTTTATTGTTTTATTTTGTTAAAAGAAATAGTATTTGAGGTAATGACGAGCAAAAAAACTGAATTCATGTGATATAATATCAATTTTACCCGTAATAAAAAATGGATGTTGAGTATAAAAACATAAGAAATTTAGTAGATTATATTCACTTATTTTAAAAACGATATTTCAAAGTAATTTTAACACTAAAACAAATATGTTTTCAAATCAAATGTTCCGTACAATCTAGTTGAACGTCATGTAGCCAACTTGTGAGCAGAACTGCAGAATTTCTTTGATATAGCAGGTATTTTCTTCAAATACAACCACTAATGGCACTACCTCCACTATGGGTGCGTTTACCCTACTTATTAAATTGGTAAGAATTATGTATATTTTGACAAATGTATACCTGCATATTGAAATGATTTAAGCGTGCGTGTTAATAAATATTTAAACCGAATGCTTTGCACGCCGCATACAGAGTCTACTATTTAGAGGTTACCAACTCCATACACATAGGCGTAGCCAGGATTTCAAATAGTGGGGGGGGGTCGAGCTTTTTTTATAGAGAGAGAGAGAGAGAGAGAGAGAGAGAGAGAATTACATCGTCTCCAACCACTGAACAATTAACATTAACGGACACTTAACGGACAATACAATGCCCGGTGGACCATTAAAGTAGGGTCATTTTCAAGTTCCACCTGATGGAGCGGGAATGGAGCCCTCACTATGTGACAATACGCCTGAATGACGGATGGATTATCTTCTCTACTCTCACCCAAAGTATTTTACAATACCCGTCCGATTCTGGCAACAAGATTAAACAATTCTAGGCTTGTTCTGGAATGAAAACAAAACGATATTGAAAACTTTCGATTTTCCCCATATTTCTAAATCCAACCACATTAAATGCCAAACATTTATCGGGTATATTTGCAAAGCAACACCCCAGAAACACCGGCTTTTACTCACGGTGCTCACACCGTTTCAATAGATTATATATTTTTAATCGTTGTTCAAATAATAAGTGATAAACTATTAACAAACATAAATTTTGAGTTTTGGTGGTTTATAGCTTATAGTGTCTGTGTCCCCTTAGCTAACCTTTAATATAACTATTTTATCTGATATTATCTAAATAGCAACATCAAGGATAACCTTTTAAAATGACGTAAGTCGCAAATGTAAGCTAGCTGTAATTTTTGTGCTAAATTAATGCTACTTGCATTCATAATATACGAGTAATTGGCAAATAATTAAGGACATTTTATTCATCAATGACGAAGAGAAATTTATATGCGTTCTAACAGCTCTTCCTCAATATTTTGAAAATAGTTCATATACACTGGTGCATCTGCGTTTTGAAATTTGACCGACTTATCTGATATGATCCAAGTGGAACACGTTTTGTCGAAACACAGTTTATGTAGCAATCATGTGTATCTGAGTAGTATGAAACCAAATGGTGTATCATTGAATTAAATTAAAATTGTTAAATTAAATTAAAGCTGCATGAAAAACCATTTGTTTTGTTTTGTTCGTTTGTTTCTTTTAATTACATGCTGAAAAATATTAAACTTACTTCTGAAAAACTTTCGAATTTTCTTTTATGGTACTTCTAGATAAAAATGAATCAAATAACTGCTTTAAACTGCTAATAATTTACAAAAACTGTTGCACAATTCACACATTTTGCACTAAATTCACCAGCAGAGCACCTTTTTCGAAATCAAATAACGAATGAGAAGTAATGAACATCGACATTGATAGTAGCTTTCTTCTTAGTTCATACGAGTGTTCTTGTCTTGTAGTGGTATGTATTTGATTGAGGAACTTCCTGCCAAGGAACCTATTCAATTATTCTTGTTTTATGCCATTGTCATGCAAAATAGTAAGCGAGTGCGTATGTATGTATTCTATCCGGTGAGCCGTTTTGTTATGAAGGTTTTTCCGTTTATAAACACGCTTATACTTCCAGTCTTCCTCTAAGCGCTCCACTGATTGCTTGTCGATCTGCCAAATTTGGAAGACGTCTACATTGAGTTATCTCAAATTATAATAATCCGTCCAATATATCACAAAACATTACGATTGGTTGAGAGGATTGGAGATAATCAAATCATTTTGTATAAGACCAAGTCTCTCCCAGTTGGTATTAAACCGATGAGCATGGATATCAATAGAAACATAAAATTGCCAGAAGGCACGAAATGCATCTACGGACTTTTATTTTTACGAAATCCCTCAATTGCAATTTTTGATGGATTAGCATAGATTGTTCTTTAGAAACTTCAACTTGATCGATACAGATATTAGTTACAGTAGAGCAATAGATTTTAGGATACAGTAGTAAAAATTGAAAGTTACGAAAAAAGAGTTTGGTTCGTGCATCGGCTGTGAAAGGTTGTGTCGATGCTTTACTAAGCACTATTCTCCTATCGGGCATGGTGCGTTTCGTATCGTTTCGGTTATCTATAATTCGGTGATACGAGTGATCGAGTGAGCACAGTAAGAAAACAACAAAGCGTCTCTCAAGCGTTAATAAAATTAACGTTGTTTTCCTAACGGAAAACCATCATTACACTTTGTGTGTGGCCCCAATATCATATATCATAGTATAAGTCGGTTCAAATCAGAAATTGGTACTAATATTTAAATATTTTACTAAACGAAACGTGAATTCAGCTTATCGTTTACCAAAACGAACCCTGCTGCCACCCAATCTTGTTATCCAACATCCCAGTGATTTCTCGTGGAGTGCGGTGGTGGTCTTGACTTCCAATAAAACGTCCAAATAAACGTCAACCCATTCCTACCTGGGTATTTGACCTGCATTCGGGCGAGGCCGGTATTGCCTTAGTTTGGGATCACCAGTTTTACCCATTGAGCATGTATGCATCATCTGTTGATTCTCTGTGTAATAACAGCTGATCTGGCAGTAACGGAGTAACAACCTCGGGCGGTCAATCATGCTCATTATCCTGCTCATGCTCATAAAAATGGATAAATTCTTTGAATAGGATAACTACAACTTCTCGCTCTGACTAGCTTGTTGTCTTGCTTTCTAACACGCTGAATCAAACTGTAAGATATGATCAACATATATTCTCAATAATGCGAAACTACAGTACCCTAAAACGGGGTAACATTGATCAGCGGGGTAGCATTGATCGGTTTGGCCCATATCATGAATAGTTCAAATAAATGTTTTTCGCTTCAACTATGTTTCTTAATCTAGTATTATTTGGCTTCTGAAAGCTATAGCATTGGTTTGAATATTCAGTTTTTTGATTAACCAAGAACTAAAAATTTAATTGAGCATAGCTTCTTCAACTTTCAGCTAGCGGGGAAAAAAGCAATCAATGCTTATCTAACAGCTAACATTACAGGTTAAGAGATATTTCCCTAGTAGCACACTTGTTTCAACCCAGTAAAGGTGACTGCTCTGTGACTCAATTAAGTCACAATCGAGCTGCTGAAACCATTGTTGACGGTTGTGTGCTGCTAGGGTTTTTTACATACTTTAGGCTAAAGGGTGTAGACGATGAAATTGCCACACTATGAAATTGCTCTAACTTTTTAACCGTTGGGTAGAATTTAATGAAAATTTGGGTGGATTTAGTTCATAGTGCATTATTTACATCCTGCAAGTTTTAAAGTCCTGTGATCAAAACTCGCGGAAATGGAGTCGAAAGAACAGCTCGTGCGTGATAAAATCTTGCGCATTCATCACGAGAACAAGGATCTCTCGCATCGTCCCATCGCTAAAACGTTGGGAATCGCGAATTCCACGGTGTCGCGAGTGATTAAGCGGTTCGAGGAACGGTTGACCACCGATCGGAAGCCCAGAAGTGAAGGGAAAAGTATTCCGTACAACACCAAAAATCACAACCGCGTAGTTGGGGCCTTCAACCGAAATCCGAACGCCTCCGTTCGGGATGTGGCTAAGAAGCTGCACCTAAGCCGAAGTTTTGTCCAGAAGGCCAAAACTAAGGCTGGGCTTCGAACGTTCAAGGTACAAAAGGCCCCTAATCGCGACGAGAAGCAGAACAAGTCCGCCAAAACCCGTGTCAGGAAGTTGTACCTCAACATGCTGACGAAAGTTGAATGCTGCATCATGGACGACGAAACATATGTGAAGGCCGACTTCAAACAGATCCCCGGCAACCTGTTTTTCACGGCCAAGGATAAGTTCAGCGTTCCGGAGCATGTCCGCACTCAGAAGATATCCAAATTTGCGAAGAAATTCCTGGTTTGGCAAGCCATCTGCACGCGCGGGAAGCGGAGTGCACCTTTCGTGACCCAGGACACGATGAACGGACAGGTGTACATAAAAAAGTGCCTCCAGAAGCGGCTGCTTCCTCTCCTGAAGGCCCACAACGTCCCAACAATCTTCTGGCCGGATTTGGCCTCATGCCACTACTCCAAGGACGTGCTGAAGTGGTATGCGGACAATAAGGTCAATTTCGTGCCGAAAATGTTCAACCCTCCCAACACTCCGGAGCTCCGCCCCATCGAGAAGTACTGGGCGATTATGAAGCAGCACCTTCTTAAACGACCTAAGGTAGTGAAGACAGTCGAGGAACTGAAGAAAGTATGGGTTTACATGCAAAAAACGGTTGATTCACAGGTTGTGCAGAATCTTATGGCTGGGGTTAAGGCCAAGGTGCGGGCATTTGCGTATGGACTGTAAATAAAATACGAGTAAAATGGTAAAATGAAGTTTAATAGTTATTTCTCAATCCCTGAAAATTTGATGGCAATCGGATGAAAACTCGAATTTTGCGAATCAATTTTGTGTGTGGCAATTTCATCGTGGACACCCTTTAGATAAGTTGGGTTCTTGGTTAAAGTGAAAAGATTGTAATACAATTGTTAGTCGTTTCTATTTAAAAAAAAAATCTCATGGATGTCCACTTTTTACGCTTTTTTGCTACAACTTGTTACAAAATCGAGGCAACTTCGCGTAATTTGGCTTTTTCATTTAGGCAAAGGAGCAATCTGACAAACATCACAAGCAACACAAAACCGCCTTATATGGTAAAATTCTAAAAATAAAATCAAAAACTAGGGGGGGGCAGCGCCCCACCCCCTGCCCCCCTCTGGCTACGGCTATGTCCATACAGCGGGCGATATCCACTTCATCATATTTAGGTGCAGTTTTTGCTGACGAACTCATTATCTGTGGAATAAGGAAACAATTATTATGGGTAATTTAGAACATTACACAATATTTACCCGTATGTAAACCGAATTATTTTGTTGGTCGTCGGATGTAAACAATGAAACACCTCCACTATAGGAACCAGAGCGTTTATATGTGCCCATAATGGCACAATGGGAAAATTCGATAAAAAGTTAATAAATTATGTGTATACTTATTAAATTGGTAAGAATTATATATATATTGACCAATGCATACCTTATTGAAATGATTTAAGCGTGTTAATGAATATTTAAACCGTTAACAAAATTGTGAGTTTGCTAGATAAAACTTAAGAAATTCGGTGAAATGCGCCGTCCATTTTTCGAATTAGTTTTCCTCTAACCGTTAGAATATAAAACCAAAGAGTTTTCATTTGAGACACTCCGTTTAACACAACGCAACATTGTAGCATGAATCTTGTTTTGTTATTGTATTTATTTATTTTATACTGAACGCTAAGAATTACTATACAACCACTATTGGTACTACCTCTACTAAGGGTTCGTCTACCTCATTGGAAAAATATCTAGGAATTTAAATCCACAAATGTAATCTTCTCTCTTTGTTTTGCAAATCTGATTGAATGATTGTTCTATCTCAAATTATCTTAAAGATAATTGCAAGCCAACACAGGGGTATATGACAGGACCATGATCATCATCATCTTCATCATAACTAATTGAATACATGTGTAAGGGTGGCTATGTCTAATTCACTCAGGACTATATCTGATAGATGCGACTTAGTTCCGGGTTGAGTAGTTCATGAAATTTGGACAACTTGTGCTTAAGACAGCAATGCAATTATGGATTTCATCAGTAATACCAGAGCCATCCCAGGTCCACGTGTTTATTTATGCATAAATATAATCAAACTTTTTTTTTAATATCGCACTCACTCATGATGGAAAAAACAGACAGCCAACCATCCATCACAAATGCAATTTTAATAACCACTGCAAACACCGCCAATGTAAACCAAGTTTTAGCCGGCATCGACAAGTGGTAGAAGGTGTAAATTTGCATTCGATAGCGGCAGATCGTTCGCTCGTGTCTCGTCAGACCTACCCCAACTAACTGCAGTCTGGTTTCGGTCATTGCACTTTGACTCAGAAAGATATCACTTATGATGAAGCAGCCACGGTTGAACGATGTCTCGTTTGATTCCTTTAAATTCCTTCCTAGATGGATTCACTTCATTTATAACAACAAAAACAACTGTTATAAACAATTAAAATTGCTGCGAAAAGTTGAACGCCCACACAGGACGCATCCCGCAGTTCACCTCAGTTGGCGCCGAATTTTCTATTAACACCACATCTACATGGTCGTCGTCGTCGTCGTCATGGCTATTTGACCTCGCATTGTAACCGCGCTCGACACATATATTTTCCACTGTCAAGGCCACCAACAGTTGCGCACCGAACGCCCCAACGTTAGACCAGCCAGACGTTCTTAACGGGGGTCTCGTGAACCCTGTTCGATTAATCGACTTTTCTCCTGTTTCTTCGTCTTCTTCTTCTTCTTTTCTTTTAAATAGTACTTTGATATTATATATAACAGTGAAATGTTCACTGTTTAAGGGCTACTATCATAGCCTATATGCCCTTACTCGAGTTCGATTTGTGTCAAAAAAGAAATAATGATCATCAATTTCCTACAGGTTCCTTTGTTTTAAAAATATCCATTGAAAATAGTAAAGGTACGAAATGTGACATTTCTCCGCTAATGGCTCGGCAATTGAACATGGTTGAGAACTGCTGCGTTGGACAGCCAAGTTGGGATTCGTTTTTTAAAAGAAAGCAATTTTACTACCACCTCCCGCAAAGTTTCCCCGAGGGGTCTTGCCATTTTCATACTGTTAGAAAAAGCACCCACAACGAACAGACTCCTAGCCTAAATTGTGATTTTGGTAATCAGTCGAATTCGATTGCATTGTTTAAAACCAAAGTTTCCGAGAGTGAAACACAACCCCTTGATGTCTAGTAGTAGCGAAGTAGTATAGATACCGCACACCCCACCCGGCATGACTAACGTGCACCCGGACAATAAGTAACAAAGAAACTGCAACCCATTGACTGGTCGTGGTGCTAGCTGCCGCCAAGAGGTGGTGTCAGCGACGACGATGACGCCACGATATATAGATCGCTCGTATTATATAGCGTCGTGGTCGTCGTAGTAAATGGGTTCCCATGCCGATGTCGGATGGCACATGGAAGAAGCACATGCTCTCTGATACTGCAGTTTGGAAAGCGGAAAAATTCCGCCTTTGTTCAGCGCGCATGCTAGGAAACAAACCGCGCGAGCGAGGTCAAACCAGGTTGAAGCGGTCCAAGGAAAATCCCAGCAGAGGACACATAACGATTGTGGATTGTGTCATTGAGAACAACGAAAACCATGCAGCATTTGGGGTAGGTCGGTGACTTTTCCCTTATTTTTGGTTTAATGGAAAAAGTCTACGTCTAGTGAAAGAAAGGAACTGTCCAGCATGACCCTGACTGGAAGATTGCAATTTCTTCGGGCAATGAACTGGAGTTGTGATGCATCCAATATTGAAGGTTCGTGGATTTTTTGTTGCTGTGAAGGACAAGTTCACGACTGTTGTTGCATTGACGATGAGTGAGCAGTAGAATTTGACCCAAAGGCGGAAAAGTTTGTCTGCCTGCTGTTGAGGGCAAAAGTGAGGTACCCACAAGAAGAGATGCTGCAGTCCAAGTTGATACGTTGGAAATGGACAAACAGTTTCTTGGACGCCAAAGGACTATGGCTCTTGTATTTAAAACGGAAGCGGAATTGACCTCATGGACAGGATTGAATTCATTTAAGATGTTGGACACGATCAAAAAATCTATTAGGTCTCTTTCGGCTTATAAAGACAGCAGCTATTCTACAGTAACCTTACAGGAACGGATACTGATTGTTTTTATAAAGTTGAAGACTAACTTATCGTTCTCTTGTATGGGACCTCTTTTTCGTTTGCATTACCAAACTGTGTCACTAATGTTTTATCGAACAATCCCATGGATCAGAATTGTTTCTGAAGCACTTGTGTATTGGCCATCTCAAACTCAAATTAAAAAAAACATGCCTCACTATTTTCGCCCTATGTATGAAGATGTGGTTGCAATTTTAGATTGCACGGAAATTTCAATTAAGAAACCTGCTTGCCTGCATTGCCGCATTAACGCTTATTCTCATTACAAAGGGCGAGAAACTGCCAAGTATCTTATTGCAGTAACTCCTGGAGGTACTATTTCCTTTATCAGCCGTGGATATGGCGGAAAATGCTCTGACAAACAGATCGTGATACAGGAAAATTTTCTGGACAAAATTAACATAGGTGAATCGGTGATGACAGATAAGGGCTTTTTAATTGACGATGAATGCCAGCGAAGGGGAGTGAAATTGGTGAGGCCACCGTTTTTAAGAGCTCCCTTAACTCAACTGAGCCAGATTGATGCTGCGGAGAATGTTTCGATTGCTGCAGCACGAGTGCATGTGGAGCGGGCGATACAAAGGATTAAGCAATTCAACATTCTCAACGATAAAATAGATATTCATTTGATTCCTGTTCTCGACGATGTTATGTTCATTGCATGTGGAATTGCAAATGTATCGAAGCCAATACTTTCAAATGAAAGGTTTTAATTGAAGCACCGCACAAAATGTATGAAATAAGACATTAAAAGAACATAATTATTTTAAAATAAATGTATCAATTTATTAAAAAGAAATTAATATTAATTACAAAATCAATACAAAACACTGTAACGTTATCTTAGAATTACAAACATCCTAAAAAGCGTAATCCAAAGATAAAATTTTATATCTACATTAGTTATTTGGGCTTTTGAAGTTCGTAGTAAATAAATATTTCAAATAGGCGTTGAAATAAACCTCCCTTAAGGATGAAAGTATAGTCCGAACATAATTACTATCGAAGTTGATAGTTTCAACATGACATTTATCCTCTGCTTCAGAATAAATTACAAAGTCTGCAGTAGTACATTTTAAAATAAACATGTTCAACTGTACTTGCGTGTAGTACTGGTGATTTCGCTTCAATAGTTTACAGTTTTTAGTGAGATATTTTAAATTATTCAAAACTTCACCCAAAGGATGATCTGCACCTGACATTGGACACTTTACTTCAACAACTTTTCGTTCATGAATAATGATGCCATCTGGAGAGCATCCCAACCATGGAATGTGGGGTGGAATCACAAAACCACATACACTTACACTTTTGTTATAGTCACGTTCATAAGCATGTATGGCAAGTGGTTCACATCTCACGCCATGGGTGATTGCAACAGATTGAATTTCGCTTGGCACAACAAATCCTGTTATTTTCCTCCGCCAATCTTTGACGCTATTGGGTCGAGAGTTGTAGTACGTGTATAAATAATAAGCATTCGAGGCAGTTATTCGTCGACTTCGCTCTACTTTCCAAATTGATGATGTTCGCTGTTCAATTGTATCGGCACATATTTGAAAAGATTCGTGTTCTGATACACACACTTGCACTTCATAATAGACATCCAAGTTGGCCTCTAGAGGTCCAATGAATTGCATATTGTCTTGATCGATGTCATTATATAAGCCACAGCCAAAAGCATTTGCCAAAAAGTTTTTGAGAGAAACAACTGCTTCGCAATCTTCGACAGATATTATCGAATCAATCGAAGGGTAGCGATTATGAAGCCGAACATCGAGTAGCTCATCCAAGATATCAGCATTCGAAGAATCTTTCTCAACATTGTCTTTCAACGTTGGCCTACCGTACACTTCATAATACAGATTACTTTCTGGAAGGTCTGGAATGAATCAAATTAGATATTAGTAGATATACAACTTTTGAATCACACATTGTTTTATTGGAATTTCAGACTATACAACTAAACTATTAAGCGTTAGAAAAGTGTGTAGATGAACCTATGGAAAATTCAACACACCTAACGGTATTGATATATTCAGAAGTAACAAGTGTCTTTAATTAGTTAGTACTTTGAGTATTGGATCTTTTCACTGGTTTGTCTAGACACCACATAAAGTACTTATCATATTACTTTGTAGGAACATGTTCAACACGTGTGTTAGCTCTTCATCGCTAGTCGGAACCGTTGGAACAGCATTGTTGGTACTTCTAGAAGACTCTGACGGTTTACCGCAAAAGTCGCTCAGTGTAATAGCTTTATACATGTCACTCGCGACTTTTTGGGCAACTTTACCCCATTTTTGCTGCATATCGGTTACTGTCAGCCGTTGGATGGAAGGGCACCTGAAAATGCAAAAATAGATATTAGAATTGTTTTACTATCATATATTCTTATTTACTTACAACAATAAATGATTAAGCACCGCCATCACGTGCTTGCATTTTCCGAGGCCTGCTTTACATGAGCATCGGAATGTCCACTCGCTGAAAGTAGCTTTTGTTCGGATGTGGATTTTATGCGGTTCTGAATTTGGAGATGAAGATTTCAAGCAGGAGGCAAACAATTCCAGGCCATCTTCAAAGACTGTTTGCACACCTACAAGCAGTAAATGGTTCGCGTGGTATACCCGTTCACCTTCAACTACGAGCCTTGTTCCTCCTGAAGCATAACCGACGATATCTGCCAATTGAATTTTCACTTCCAGCTCCTCACTAGCGTCCGATGAAGCCTAAAATGAGTAACATTTTGACTTCAATTAAACCCTGGTCAGAAAGTTTCTAGCTTAGAAGTTTTTATGATTTCAATATTAATGAACCTTGTTGATTTTGCATCAGTTTGTTTTTCCTGAAAATTCAGACTTTTTAATTCAAAATATTGTTAAAAAAGTTGGCATGTTTTTAGTACATTCAAAAACCACTCCACTTAAACACGAAAAAAAGTCACTTTATATTTTTGAACAAACTAATATGTTTACTTCAAAAGGTTCACCAATAATAATATTTTTTAACAAAACTTACCATAGTATAGTTAGAGCACTAAAAACTGCACAAATCTGAGCTCGAAAATCGTTCAATTTATTTTGTTTTGTTTACTTTTCTTTTCACGCACACGAGCTGTCAGACGGCGGTGCCGTCAAGGCGAATTAGAGCCGTAATTCCTTGATTTTAGCCATGGTTGTGATTGTGTTGTGTTAGCTATTATCCTTTCCCACGATAAGTCTACATGTTTTCTATTAACATTCATTATTTGTAAACCGGAGCTCTTCGCTCTTATCCAAACCAATTCACACTTCCAATCGAATATAAGTCTTAGTCATACAATTCCTTACAACATTTTCCAGACAACTTTCCCATCCTCATTTCAATACGACTTCGAGCAATACATTTCACAACCACTTGAAGTGACAAACCTTACAACATCTTTCCATACCATATTGTCCACACGTCATAAATAACATGCACCGTGAGAAGCATGAGACGATGCAACTCTTAAGCTGAACATAAACATTGAACAGGCAAAGAAGTGCAACGTCTCGCATTTCACATATCGTTACTAACCTACAAATAAAATAAATAAATATTCTAATTCTTACAAACAGCACTCGTCACGCTCAGGAACTCAAACGCACCGCGTAGTGCGCAACTATATCTTTCCCACATACAAATATATCTATCCCTTTTCCAGTAACATAGACAAATGATAGCACTAGTTTACAGCATTTATGAACTCGGTAAGCTGATCATCATTTCTAATGTGAAATTTTATGCAGAATATAAAAAAGCCGTCAAAAATAAATACAATAGAACAGTTTTCGAGATATGGATAAAAGTTGATTTTTTTTAATAAATGAACAAAAACACATTTACTTAAAATAGAATATCTCCAACACGTGTGATCCAATTTCAAATGTTTCAAATGATTCATACCATTCCTTCATGTTAACAGCATGAGCCAGCGGTATCGAGGGTTTCCTGTTTCCTTGATGCAGTAAAACAGCCTTCAAACTCAGTTTACTGCTGTCGATAAACAAACGCCATTCTCTTGGATTGTGATGCTCCCCAAACTCTTCGAACAAACCGCTTACATCTCGGCAAAAACTAGCGTTATTTTGTTTAGAAAAGTATTTAGCGAATTGTTCATCACGATTTCTGTAGTACGAAATTTTCACACCAGGCTCTAATAAATTTCTTGCTTTTAAGCGGGATGCAATCTTTCGAATTTCTGTTTTTCCCGCATTTCTGCACTTTTTCAAAAACCAGCATAACTTCCTAATTTTTCAACCGATTTGCACCATTAAGCCCTAATTTTCTTCTTGTTTTCTTTGGCTTTAAGCAACACATGCAATATATTTTTTCGTTGACGTTGTTTTGGTATTAATCATATGTTTAACACAATTTTTTTTACAAATCTCAAAAAAAAATCGCAAAAAAAAATATATATATATAGGGAAACTGCCCCCATATTAATCTCATTGTTCCTATATTCATCCTACGATGAATCAAACAATTGGGCAGTTGAAGGATCGGTTTCGTTTTCTAATAATGTTTGCTTACGTCAAATAACTACAACAAACATTACTAACTAATACTTCAACTGCCCAATTGTTTGATTCATCGTAGGATGAATATAGGAACAATGAGATTAATATGGGGGCAGTTCCCCTACTTATAAATAGCGTCGAAACTATTACTCCTAGAATATTGCAGTGTTCAAAAGATCAGTGTTAAATTTGATTTTGCTTCATTTGAAGACAAAATATTTGAAATTGGATCACATGTGTTGGAGATATTCTATTTTAAGTAAAAGTGTTTTGTTCATTTATTAAAATATCAACTTTTATCCATGTCTCGAAAACTGTTCTACTTTAATTTTTTTTGACGGCATATTTGAATTCTGCATAAAATTGCACATTAGAAACATTAGTCTAATTATAAAGTTCATATCTTTTGATTTATTTTGTAAACTAGTGTAATCGATTCCTATTGGAACGAGGTGTTAAGCTTAATTAGAACAGAACTGATGTATGTTTAAGAAGATCGTGGAAAACCAACCAAAAGGTTTCAATGTTGTGAACTTAAATCTAAATAAACAGACTAGTTACAACCATCAACCGAGTATGACCATTCTTAACAGAAACTGCTGAAACTAGAGGTTCCATTTCCCGACCAATTTGCTTGTCCCGGGATTCGGGATAAAATGTTTTGCTTGTCCCGGGAAATCCCAGGATCCCGGAAAATTTTTCAATGTGCCTAAAAACGCAATTTTGTGGTTAGGAATATGTTTTATTCATCAATAAAAAAAATCAATGGTTCAAATCAAGTAACTGGTCTTATCAATTTGAATTCGTTCTCTGAAAATACGACTTCAAGAAGCAAATGTTAGTAATGCTTTCATCGGACAGTGAGGTTCGCTTTTTAGAACAGATATTTCCGGAGTTTGAAAAGATGCGCTCGCTATCGGTTGACGTCGGTTTGATTGATTTTAAACCGCCGAAAATGATTTCAAGATTCGGGCTCAACTTACCATGTAGCTCAAAATGTGACAGCTCGTTCGCAATTGCCTTTGAAAAATCAATCATTGCCGAATCAGTCTGGGACGGGTTGGCATATACCTTTATAGCCGATTCCAGTTCTTCACGCATGCTCGATGGTGTCGATCTTGAATCGTCATGCATACAGGACAATCCAGCATTCAACTCGGCAGCATCATCATCGGTCTGTCTTTGGCAGTCTTGCAACAATCGAACTCCCAGTTCCTTGATGAACTTAATCATTTGCGTTTTCGATGAGCTTTCCAGTTCTGCTGGCACTTGCGTTGACAACGGAAGACCTTGAAGGAACTTCAGCGCTGTTATTATTTCCTTTTGGCGCCGTTCGTTGATTCTTTTCGTGATTGCATCGAAGAGGCCGTTTCCAACTTTGGAGTTACTTTTCTTAAGCTTCGAATACAAGAAACTCAAGCTGCCTTCCGCAGACAGCAATGTAGCATCTCGTCTTCCCAATGCTTCCGAAGCGAGTCTGATTGGCTGAAGAGCTTCCTGAAGGTTTTTTGCAACCTTGAAATCACTGTCCAACATAAGACCTGAAAGGCCTATTTCGGAAAGTGTCTCTTTGATGCAATCAAAACCGCGAATGAAGTGCTCCAGCATTGTTTCAGTCGAGTTCCAACGAGTTTTGACGTCCACACACAGTTGAAGTGGTTTATGTAACATTTTCGTGATTTTTTTTATGGAAGCAGTGCATTCGTAACAGGCGATTTTCGAAAAATTTTAACGACTCTTCGAATACGTTTCAGAGACTCTCCAAATCGTGTGGTTTACAAGTCTATAATTGAAATAAATTAGCTGTTTTCTTTAATATGAACATGAACATTCCAATATATTTACCCGAAGAACCAACTTCATCATCGTAGTTATCACTATCCGAATCGTCGCTATCTGAATCCTCATTTTCAATTGGTACCGGTGGCTGATCCTTGTACAGGACATCGCAAACCTCCAAGTGAATCGCATGGTTGTAAGACTGCTGATGAAGGTAATCCGACAATCTTCCAAACTTCGTCATCACTCGAGCTCCGTCAGTCGTTGATACTACAATGTTTCCAACCTTAATACCGAATTTCCGGACCATATCCAAAACCTTTTCAGCAGGTAGTGATCCACG
Organism: Aedes koreicus; assembly: GCA_024533555.2. NCBI lineage: Eukaryota > Metazoa > Arthropoda > Insecta > Diptera > Culicidae > Aedes > Aedes koreicus. Next base: position 92,544 of record JAHHFK020000858.1, on the reverse strand, counting down.
AATTTTGCCGAGACCCAGCTTGTAGAATGATCCGTCAGCGAAATGTGCATTCACGTTTAAGTAGCGCTTGTTGCTTAGACTTGTCCACTCGTCCAAAGTGAGACTAACCAGTTCACCGCTATGGATACGCTTCACTATTTCATCCCGGGTTTGCTGCTGAGCGTATCCATAGTATTCGGCGACCAGCTTCATGACGGATGTATTCGACGTTGGCAGAGAATATCCACGATCTGCGATCGATTGTCTGATGAACTTGCAGTTGGTGATTGCATTGATCGAAAATCCGTCCTCTGCTGCCAGCCGAGCTACAATTTCCGCCAGTGACTGACGTTTAACGAACTTGAGCATCGATACTTGTTTCACTGGGACATTCGGTGTGGATGATTTAACTTTCACAGCAGACTCACTAAGATTTGTGGGGGGTTTGGAATCCATGTGTTTGTGTGTTTGTTCTTCATGTGCCGGAGCAAGGCACTGGTCGCACTTCCGACATCGTGCTTTTTCTTTGTCATCCGCCATTCTATCGAAGTGTTTCCAAATTTCAGCCATGCCTTTAAAATAATTGGATGTGAGGCTACATTAGTTAGGTTCCCTGCCCAACTGCGTCTCAAGCTGTTGGGAAGAGACATTACCCAATCTTTGACCTTCAAATACCTTGGAGTCATGTTTGATTCGAAATGCACTTGGAGTATTCACATTGCGTATTTGAAACAGAAATGTCAACAAAGGATCAATTTTCTAAGATCAATTTCCGGGACATGGTGGGGTGCTCACCCGGAAGACGTCATTAAACTCTACAAAACAACTATTCTTTCAGTTCTCGAATATGGCTCTTTTTGCTTCCTCTCGGCAAGAAACAGCCACCTCATCATATTGGAACGCATTCAATATCGTTGTTTACGTATTGCTCTTAGCTGTATGCATTCAACGCACAATATGAGCCTAGAGGTTCTGGCAGGAGTAAAACCCTGGCAGGAGTAAAACCCTTCTGGGAGCTCTCATCTAGAATACTGATCAAGTGTGGAATCAGTAACAACCTTGTGATTGAAAACTTCGAAGAAATGCTCGAATTGAGTACTCAGTCTAGATTCTTACGAATCTATATTAACTATATGTCATCCGATATTAGTCTTCCATGCTATAATTCTCCTAGTGTACGCTTCAGTTATCACAGTTCCTCCATTGACTATGATCTCTCCATGAAACAGGCTATTCAAGGAGTTCTAGATCAAATTCGACTTATTTTAATTCCCCATATTTTTATTAAAGAGTACCAACATGTCAATTGCAATAGAAGAATTTTCACTGATGGGTCACGCATTGATGGATCTACTGGTTTCGGTGTTTATAATGAATACTCATCTGCCTTCCGGAAACTTCAGGAACCTTGTTCCGTATATGTTGCTGAGCTGGCAGCAATCAATTTAATTATAAGGATAATTTCCGACATGCCCATAGACCATTATTTCATCTTCTCGGATAGTCTCAGTTCTATTGAGGCCCTCCGGTCGATGAAAACAGTGAGGCACTCATCTTACTTTCTTTCAAAAATAAGGGAGCAGATGTGTGCGTTGGTCGAAAGATTATTCAGAATTACCTTTGCATGGGTCCCCTCACATTGCTCAATTCCAGGCAATGAGAAGGCGGACTCTCTAGCAAAGGGGGGCGCAACAGAAGGCGAGATTTTTGAAAGAAGAATTTCACATGATGAATTTTTCCCATTATTACGTCAGAGTTCTCTTCAAAGTTGGCAAAACGATTGGTCAAGTAATTCTCTTGAGCGGTGGTTACATTCCATTATTCCAAATGTTTCGTCGAGATCGTGGTTCAAGGGTCTGGATGTAAGTCGCGGTTTCATTCGTGTGATGTCAAGACTTATGTCCAACCACTACTCGCTAGACGCACATCTCTTCAGAATTAACCTCGTCGATAGCAACATGTGTAGGTGTGGAACCGGTTATGATGACATCGATCACGCTGTTTGGCATTGCCCGGGTAATGATGCCTCCAGAGCACGACTATTGGATACCCTAGTGGCCCGAGGTAGACAGCCCTCCCGCGAGGTAAAAGATGTTTTGGGAATGCGTGATCTCCCCTACATGCAAGCGATTTACGAATTCCTTTGTTTGTCTGATCTAAGAGTGTAATGTCATCACCCCCTCCCATCCAGTCTAGTAAATTCCCTGCCATTGTGTCCCAGTTATACTATCCTTTTGTTTCCGTGCTACTTGTACCTGCCCAGCAAGCAGTGGTCACCCACCTGCGGCTTAGTTCCTGAAAGGTACTACAGGGACCGTGGATTTGGTAGATGTCGCAACCATGAGCAGCAAATAATACCTTCAATAAATTACCTGCCTAGCCCCTTCCAAACGATAATGTGACCCACTAACCTCGAGATAGCCACGAGTAATTAGCACCCCATTTTACTAAAATTGAAAAATTATACATTGTAAATAACAAATAAACGAACTGATTAATAAAAAAGGCTACATTAGCACAAATTTTGTATTACTACTTACTTTGATGTAACGGCAATCCGAAATTATTCAATGAACACAGAAGCAGTAATCAGTGAATAAAAACAATGTTTTGAATGGAAATGACAGCTTGCGTCGTATTGGCGCGCGCGCGCGTGTGTGTGTTAAATGTGGAGGCAAAAATGCGAATGCCTTCTGAACCAACACAAAAGGAATGATGCATTTTCATGAATGATGTATAACATCGATGTAGGTACAGTAAATATGCATGTCGGCGTTGTATGGGTTATATTGAATGCGCGTAAACGGTACACTGAAATTTATTGGGAAATATCAAAGCGAAAAAATATGTAAGAAATGTGTGTCCCGGGAATCCCGGGATTTTCGGGACGGTGAAAAATCTTATCCCGGGATTCGGGAAATCCCGAATTTTTCAAAATCCCGGGATTTTTTGTCCCAGGATATCCCTGGTTGGAACCTCTAACTGAAACCCATCATAGTGATGCTCTTGTGCGCCGGCGCATTGTCTTGCAAAAACAGAATTGTTTTTCTCTTCATGTGAAGTCGTTTTGCAGCGATTTCGTCCTTCAATCGCTCCAATAATGCACAGTAATACTTGCTGTTGATGGTTTTATTCTTTTCGAGGTAGTCCACGAGGAGTATGCCATGACAATCCCAGAAAACCGACGCCATAATCTTTCCGACCCAATGAGCCTCCCTAGGCCGCTTGAGAGCACTCGTGCTGGCTTCAGTCCATTGCCGGGCACTCATTCTGTTCGCTGGTGTGTAATAGTGGATCCAGGTTTCATCAACAGTTACCAATCGACGCCAAAAGTGCTTCCAATTCTGCATCAGCAAGCCTAAACACTATTTTGAAGTGCTCTCGCGTTCGTGTTTTTCATATGCAGAATCTTGCCCAAAATATGGCGTGTGCGCTCAGTACTAATCTTTGTGCCATCTGGTAGATCACGCACCTTTACTTTCCGGTCAGCCAACACCATTTCATGATTTGTTTTGACATTGTCCTCTGTAACCGCATCGGAGAGCCTGCCGCTGCGGACTTGATCGGTAGTGGAGTTGCGGCCACCACGAAACTCTCGAAACCAATATTAAACGGTGTAATCTGACGGAGCATTTGCCCCATAATACTTATACAACTTTTTTTTGTTCCCTTCGCCGTTTTGCCTCTCAAAAAATAATGTTTTATGAGAGAACGAAAATCGTTTTTATCCATATTCAACATGATGCCAAACATGTCACCAAAAATCAGCTGTCAAAACCAAACTAAATGCAGTATCGCACTGCAATTTCGCGTGTATGCTTATATATGAATGGACTAAAAGGCGCTATATTTTTTACAGTAGCATCGCATTTTGGCGGTCAAAGAGGTTACTTTTCACCCCACCTAGTATAATGCATCCACGGTAAATGCTCAAAAACCACATTATTCTAAATGTTGATTGTTAGTGACCAGCTTCATGCTACTGAATATTTTATTACGACTGAACATTTTTAGTATGATACAGAGAGGACAGAAAGTATTCAAATAAACTAACTGTCTTGTATTTAGAACACTTCGTATCGACAGCAGCTGCTTATGTTTCTGCTTAAAAGCTTTAAGGCTATTGCATATACTCGTATATTGTCTGTCTGTTGCTAATGTGATTCCATTGCATAGTTCAGATAAGACAACAAAGGAACAACAAAAGAGAGAAAAAAACCAAAAGCATTAAATCTCCGTAGAACAGCGGAGCTATGAACAGGTAACAATGAGAAATATGAAAATGCAACGCGACGTTCAAAGCTGTGACTTAATTAAAATTGTATGGTTGCAAAAATAAAATTCATCACTTACTTAAAAATAATGATGAGCAACAATGAAGTGCAAGAAAGCGTATGCATAAAAGCCTTGTTTTGCCTCATTGCTGCACTCACTCTAGGGAATTTATGACCATTTATTATTTCATTACCCACGTAACCAATAAGCAGATCCAAAGCGTCTTAACGGCAGCCTATCAAGCAATTAAGTCGCCTTAAATGCAACATAAATGCCACTTTTGGCCCAATATACAGGCTTATTACAGGCTACAAGCATTTAAATAGCATCTGAAATTAAACTTTACAACAGATAGCATTCAAGATGCTGATATAATGCTAATATAATGCTTGTAGCATAAAAATTGATATATTATATATTATCTTTTTTTTATTTACCTCCATAAAATAAAAAAAATTTCAATATTTATTACCATTATTTTTTTTTCTAAAAAAACTCTTTTTTTTTTTTTAATTTTTTTAAAAAAAAAAACCAAACAAACAAAAAAAAAAAAAAAAAAAAAAAACACCGGGACGCCAAAAACCAATACACAGAATTTTGTTTGAAAAAAATAAAAAAAAAAAAAATAATGTAAACAAAAATTATTTTTAAATAAAAAAAAATTAAAAATATTTAACACATTAAACTGGTCAACCTTGCTTTTCACGGGTTATCTGATACCTTACCTTACCAATCAGACTAAGGCCGGTGTGGCCTCTGCTGTACACAGAAGTTGTTTCCATTGTAAACGGTCCATGGCTGTACCTCGCCAGCCTCGCTGTCTGCGGAGGGTCCGCAGGTCGCCTTCTACTTGATCAATCCACCTTGCTCGTTGCGCGCCTCTTCTTCTCGTACCTGTCGGTTCGTTTTCTAGAACCATTTTCACAGGGCTGTCGTCCGACATTCTTACGACATGCCCACCCCATCGTAGTCGACCGATTTTTGCGATGTGTACGATGGGAGGTTCTCCCAGCAACTGGTGCAATTCGTGGTTCATTCGCCTCCTCCACGTTCCGTCTTCCATCTGCACTCCACCGTAGATCGTACGCAGCACCTTCCGTTCAAAGACTCCAAAGGCGCGTTGGTCCTCCACTAGCAATGTCTATGTTTCGTGGCCGTAGAGAACTACCGGTCTAATTAATGTCTTGTAGATGGTCAACTTTGTGCTTCAGCGAACTTTGTTCGATCTTAGCGTCCTTCGGAGTCCAAAGTAGGCACGATTGCCAGCCATAATGCGCCTTTGTATTTCTCTGCTGGTGTCGTTATCGGCGGTCATCAATGAGCCAAGATACACGAATTCGTCTACTACCTCGATTTCATCACCGTCGATCTGAACTCGTGCTGGGAGGCTAACATTGTCTTCTCGTGAGCCTCTTCCCTTCATGTATTTTGTTTTCAACGCATCAATCACAAGCTCAATCCTACCAGCTTCACTCTTAAGTCTGATGTACGTTTCCACCATCGTCTCAAAGTTACGTGCTACGATATCAACGTCGTCGGCGAAGCCAAATAGTTGGACAGACTTCCTGAAGATCGTGCCACTCGTGTCTATCCCAGCTCTTCGAATCACACCCTCCAATGCAATGTTAAACAACAAACACGACATTCCATCACCTTGCCGTAACCCTCTCCGAGATTCGAAGGGACTCGAGAGCGTCCCTGATACTCAGACGACACACATCACTCGATCCATCGTTGCTTTGATCAACCGCGTCAGTTTTTTTAATATATATATATATATATATATATATATATATATATATATATATATATATATATATATATATATATATATATATATATATATATATATATATATATATATATATATATATATATACGAGACATTTGTTCAATGTGCAAAATCCATGATTACGAAGCGAGTGAAAGCTAATTTACGAAAATAAATTTTCAGTGCACCACTTTTGCAAATCAGATATTTTTTAATTGTGTTGTCACATTCCTTCGGTAATAATTGCGCAATATTTTCCGATGGGACGAAGGTTTGGGTAACTTGGTAGGATGAGATGTTTTTCAATAACGTCAATATTATGTTTCTGCCTGGGAAGTACGTCTATTACAGTACGGGCAACGAAAGGTTGTCCCCAAGGAGGAGTCCTCTCACCACTAATGTGGTCCTTAGTTGTAGACGATCTTCTAAGAAGCTTAGAGGAAAAAGGTTTCGAGGTTGTAGGTTTTGCAGACGATATAGTCATTATAGTGAGGGGAAAATTTTGACAACATCATTTCAGAAAGAATGCAATGGGCCCTAAAATTTACCCAGTCTTGGTGTATCAAGGAGGGCCTTAGCATAAATCCATCAAAAGTAGTAATTGTACCTTTCACTAGGAAAAGGAAGTTTAGTCTAAAAGCGTTTCAGCTAGGAGGATTAAAGATTCATCTTAGTGAACAGGTTAAATACTTAGGAGTGATACTGGATGCCAAACTGAACTGGAATGCTCATCTTGAGTGTGTGATCGGTAAGGCAACCAGTGCTTTCTGGATATGCTCAAAAACATTTGGCAGAAAATGGGGTCTAAGACCAAATATGATAATGTGGATTTATACATCCATAATACGTCCAAAAGTAACGTATGCTTCTCTTGTGTGGTGGCCAAAAACAAAAGAGGCTACTGCACAGAAAAAACTTACAAAACTTCAACGGCTAGTATCCATTGCTATAACGGGAGCGATGCGCAGCATTCCATCAAATGCGTTAAATGCAATTCTAAATCTGCTGCCTTTGCACGAATACGTGCAACTAGAAGCGGAAAAGAGTATGCTTAGACTTAAACGGCTGAAAACTTCCTGTCTGGTGACTTAGTCGGTCACCTGAGCATTTCACAAAGTTCCCAAAAGGCCACTGATGTATATAAAAAGAGACAGGATGAAACCCGTGGAAAACCACCACAACCCCCCCAACAAAATATAAACGACACCAATAAATTGGGAAGTCGGAGGTCCCACTGTTCGCCATGGCTCCATAAAATTCTTCACAGATGGCTCAAAAATTGGAACAAAAACGGGAGCAGGAATCTTCGGCCCTGGGGTAGAAATCTCAGTGGCGATGGGAAACTATCCAACGGTTTTCCAAGCGGAGATCTTTGCTATAATAAAATGTGTTAACGTTTGTCTGAAGAGGAAATATAGACATGCAAATATTTGTATTTTTACAGACAGCCAAGCGGCACTCAAAGCGTTAAGTAATTATAAATGCACATCCAAACTTGTCTGGGAATGCATTCTTTCATTGCGAAAGGTGTGCCAAGAGAACTCGGTAAATTTATTCTGGGTTCCGGGACACTGTGGCATTGAAGGCAATGAAAGGGCAGACGAGCTTGCTAAACAAGGTTCAAATGCACAGTTTATTGGCCCAGAACCATTCTGCGGTATATCATACTGTGCCATAAAAATGGAATTAAAATCTTGGGAAGTGCAAAGGGTGATGACCAATTGGTTGGTCACCACAAAGTGTGTTCAAGCGAAAAGGTTTATAATTCCAAATGTTACAATCAGTAAAAAGCTTCTGGAGCTCAATAAGAGAGTTCTTTGTACCTATACTGGCCTAGTAACCGGACATTGCCCGAGTAGATATCATTTGAAAAACATTGGCCAGGTTCAGAATGATATCTGTCGTTTCTGTAACATGGAACGTGAAACCTCGGAACATCTGCTTTGCAGTTGTGATGCTTTGTACAAGAGCAGACTTAAATTTCTGTACAGTGGCTATATGCAACCTAAAGAAATTTGGACTGCAAATCCTGGAAAGGTGGTGGGTTTTATAAACTCAATTTTGCCTGACTGGGAGACTGCGTCTTGGGCTGGTCACTTGACAAATGGTGATCTAGCTTTAAGATGCGAATTAGAATAGTAAACAGGGGTATACCACAAAAGTTCAACTCAGTGGACGCAGTGGTTCTACGCCCCAACAAAAAAAAAAAAAAAAAAACCAAAAAAAAAAAAAAAAAAAAAAAAAAAAAAAAAAAAAAAAAAAAACCAAAAAAAACAAAAAAAAAAAAAAAAAAACAACAAAAAAAAACCAACCCCTACCCAAAAACCCTTCGTTTTCTTTCCACATCTGCAGATGCCTCATCAACTTGCGAGCAAACTTGTAAAATTTGTGTTCCTGGAGTTGTCCAAAGTCCATTTTAACATATGTTTCTTCGTCCATCAAAATGCATCGTTGTATTTCGTCAGATGCATCATTCTTACGCAGTGTTTGGCAACCAGTCTGTTTCAATGTCATGTTGGGGTGCTTACTGGCATGGTACAACTGGAAACCTTCACGCCGACAGATTCGTCGAACTGTACTGTACGGCGCAGGGGACCTTTTCGCCAAATCACGCAAGGAGTACCCAGGATTGTTACGGACTTCCAATGGAATTTCATTCGTAGTTTCTGGTCGTATGTTCTATTTCTACGGCTTTGTTTTGTGCGATCCAGCGATTGTGGTTCCCGGTATTTTCAGTCGATTTTGGGAATTTAAGATACTTTGCGATCATTCCTCCTGATCACGTTGGATTTTGAAGGTGATTAAACAAACCTTCCGAATGACTGCGCTGTCATTGGCTTCCCATTACGGCAACTAGAGGCACTGCTGTAATTAAAAAGAAGCGGCCAAATACTAAGTGGATCAAGCTTTAGCAGTTCCAGTAACAGTGGAGTGCCCAAGGGAGTGGTTGTCAAACTGAAATGATTCGAGAAGCAACCAGATTAGGTTTTTTTACAGTACACAGAAGTCTTCTTCAGTTGTACACAGACGTTGTGATGGTCTATGACTGCACTTAGCTAGCCTCGCAGTTTGCGGAGGACCCCCACATCGCTTTCCACTTGATCGATCTACCTTGATTGTTGCGCGCCTCTTCTTCTTGTACCTGTCGGTTCGTTTTCGGGAACCAATTTCATTGTACACAGCTCATCGTAGTCGAGCAATTGTATCGGTTATTTCTTGTAAGGTGGCGTGAGTCCGAGTACGTTGCTTTGTCGTGAATTGCTACTGGCATAGCGCGGTGTCTATTGTTTCCGAGGCCTATTGTTCGGTGACTTGAAACATAAAAAGCAATAAAACTGCAGGTAGCGATAATTTGTAGTGATCCATACTATATGATCATCATGAAGATTCGGACTAGTCTGTAATTATGTTCGGTGCTGTGCAAACTGTGAAAAAGAGTGAACATGAAAAATTGGCAACTGGTGGTTTTGCTTGAACCGGGATGTAACTGACCACTTCCGCGCCATCATGATGCGAGGCGCGGCTTACAAGCAAAGGCAGGTGGAAATTGTCGGTGGGGATAAAGTATTGTCTTTGTATTTTGCAGTACGTGCGTATGGGATGGGAGAGAGAGAGAGAGAGAGAGAGAGAGAGAGAGAGAGAGAGAGAGAGAGAGAGAGAGAGAGAGAGAGAGGCATGTCTCAGAGATGGTCCTCTTCGTATTGACACTCCATTTCCTGTGACACGTGAAAGAGGTCAATGCTTATTTGATTTTGAACAATTCAGCATAACATTCATATTTTTTTACAAACTGTGCTTCTGAACTGCAACTACTATTCAAAAATAAAACAATTCCATTCCACTTATAAGAAGTATGGGATTATATTTGGATATTTTTGTTTAGAGGTATTGAAACGGTACTCAAACTCGATATCTTCTAGTATTTTTATATTCCATTGAAATAAACCACCGCACATGTGAGTGGCCCCAGCACCTTCCCCACTGTTGGTTTAAATCATTACTCAAATTCGATATTCCAACGTATTCTTGTAATCTGCTGAAATAAACCACCCACACTTGTGTGTGGCCCCAAGTTTGAATCTGTGCCAAAATTTGAAACTTTAATGTGCATCTCTCTACAGAAAATTACCCGGGAACATCGTTAAATTTCTGATTCACTGCCGACGTCTGTTGAATTCAGCACACCGTTTACCAAAACGGATCCCGCTGCTAACCCAACTATTTTATCCAACATTCCAGTGATTTCTCGTGGAAGCGCAGTGGACTCCTCGGCTTCCTTCAAAGCGAGTATCACGTCAACACATTCCTACCCTTTCCTTATTTGACCTGCATTCGGGCGAGGCCGGCGTCGGTATTGCCTTAGTTTGGCATCACCAGTTATTACACATTGAGGATGTATGTTAGTCCCAAGCATCATCTGTTGGTTCTCTGTGTAATAACAGCTGATCTGGCAATAACGGAGTAGCAACCTCGGGCGATCAATAATGCTCATGCTCCGAGTGATTTTCACACATGATTCATCGACCATTCGATAATGAAAACATTATAATTCACTCTACACAGGTTTTGTTGCTTTGATTGGTGTTTAGATGAGCCATTGAAAAATATACAACCGCAAACTCATATAATTCTAATTAAAATTTTACCAATAAATAATTTTTTTATACGTTATAAATACAGCAGACCATAGTTGGAAACATAAATAAAAAATATGTTCCTAACAGTGGGTCCACGGTTTTCTTGTTAAATTATTGTTATTTTATCTATACGAACAGTTAATTTATAACGTGTGAGTATTTTCTGTATATCTAGACTGCATTACTCGGTTTATAGAATCAATTTAGCCAAATTTAGATCATTCGTAAATTGTGGAAATTGTGGCGGCTAAAAAGTTAAGGAAATCTGAAACCACGCGGAAGTGAATAACTATGATTAATAGTGCCTCAACTGCTTCGGAATAAATCGGTCATCCTGATAGCGACATGATTTTATTGATTATCGCTGATTTAATAACATCTTTGGTACATAGGCCGAATGAAGGGGCTAGGCTCACACTACACCCCGTGACCATATATAAATTACAAGAAGCAATATTGTTTTGAAAGCAATCGGCTCACAAGGCAAGCAGTATCTAAGCACTGATCAACATGGATTTAATGCCGGCTGCTCGACTACGACAAATATGTTATGCTTGACATCGTACGTCACCGAAACTATGACGGAACGGACTCAGACGGATGCTATTTACACCGATCTATCGGCTGCTTTCGACAAGGTGAACCACGCTATAGTGATAGCCAAACTTGACAGGCTCGGAATCAACGGTAATCGACTAGATTGGTTTCGATCATATCTTACTGATCGGCTACTTAAAGTTGCTATAGATGATTGGCATTCTGCAAGTTTCTGTGCCTCATCTGGCATTCCACAAGGCAGCCATCTGGGCCCGCTAGTTTTCCTACTCTACTTCAACGACGTGCATCTTATCATCAAAAGTCCGTGTTTATCATATGCAGACGATCTCAAAATCTATCTGAGTATTCGTCCAGTTAATGATTGTATTCATCTTCAACGACAACTTGATGCAGTGGCCAATTGGTGCACGATTAATCGGATGGTGATTGCTCCTGCTAAGTGTTACGTCATAACGTTTTCGCGGAAGAAGCAGCCGATAACCTTCAATTATGAACTGCTTGGATCGTTAATAGGCGGAGTGAGTCATGTTAAGGATCTCGGGGTGATTTTGGATACACAATTAAATTATAATCAGCATGTCTCATATGTCGTTGCTAAAGCATTAAGAGTGCTGGGACTCGTCTTTAGAATAGCCAACACATTTTCCGACGCTTATTGTTTAAAATCGCTCTACAGCTCTCTTGTGAGGTCCACGCTGGAGTACTGTTCTGCCGTTTGGAGCCCTTTTCACAACAACGGTGCGGAACGAATTGAATCGGTTCAACGTCGCTTTCTTCGTTTCGCTCTCCGAAGACTACCTTGGAGGGATCGGTTCCGATTGCCCAGCTACGAAAACCGTTGCCGTCTGATCAACCCGCAAACTTTGCGAGTGAGAAGGGACGTCAACAAAGCATTGATCATCGCGGACGGCCTACAAGGCAGAATTGATTGCGGGGCGATTCTTGAGAATATCGACTTGAATGTTAGTCCTCGGCCACTGCGAAATTATATAATGCTGATGCCTCCGCTTCGTCGTACGAACTACGGACTCGATGAGCGGTCAGCGGTTTGCAACGAGTGTTCAACAGAGTGGCTTCAATGTTCGACTTCCATCTTTTGCGTGCAGTTCTCCGTTGAAGATTTGCCGCTGCCTTCGAGTATCGCGATAGCTGATAATGACAACGAAAAAAATATATTTTGTGTCTATACTAGTATGTTTTTTTAAGACTTGACTAATTCTGATTTGTTCGTTTATGTATGTGATAATTTTTGTAACATTGTTTTTTTTTTTGCATGCTTTACCAACATCATTGGGGTTGCAGAAAGCCTGTTGATGTAAATTTATAAATAAACAAATAAACAAATTGATAATCTCGGATAGAAATTGCCTTCAAAACATAATTTAAGAAAATGTTCAAGCTATACAAGCATTCTTTAACATGTTCACTTATTTGATTAATTATATGGTTAGGACGAATGATATGGTGAACGCAAAGTATATCTGCTTATACTCATTCTAATAAAAAAAATTACACTACGAATTCAAGGTTATTAATTGAAAATGGAACACAAGCCCCTCAACCCCTTATGGTTTAAGCTTATACTGCGGCAACAAGGCCCCAACAAGTTTAAGAAGTTTAAAAAAGCTGATGTGAGCCTTTCAATCTTTGAACTTGAATTATCAGCTTTCGAATTGATTGATTGGGGTGCAGCAAATTTTAAAATTGTCCTCATAAATTCTAGCAGTTTTTTATCCCGAAAAAATAAAGGCAGATGTAACCCAACGAATAACACAGCTTTTTTCCCATTTGAGCCTAACTAAACTTAATTTAGGTTTACTCTCGTTTCTCGTAAATGGTCTGCCTCTAACGGAACCAAAATTGTTTTCTTTTTTGCAATCAATTTCCCACCGGAGTGCCGTTATTTTCTGTTTCCGGAGCGAGGCAGTGGCAAAGCTGGATTGCTGCATAACAGCTGTAAAAGCACAGTGACTCTTTTTTAAGCTCATGCTGAGTTTTCGCACCCTCGGGATGAAACACTGTGCAAACAACAGTGCAGGAAGCGCATAGAAAGCAAAAATACGCTTTAATTTTGTGGGTGGAAATGGTGAAACACGTATGTATGAGTAGGTATTTATAAATGTATATATAAAATGGTTTGTTTCCCGCTCAGTAACGAAACTGATATCTACGATGGAGGCAGTAAACTCAAATCACAAGATACATGAGCTTAAAATGTACTAACTTATGTCTCTTCACATGTTCCCCATGGCAACATTTTAAATTTATTTTACTCAACGAAGCGGATCCACATCCAGCCCAAACTGGTGAACCTTATAATGGGATATTTAATTAATTGTCTGTGGATCTAAGCGACTAGTACGAAGAAACCCGTATTTGAAAACGTAAATTTACCAAAATCATTCTCGAAATACTAACTGAATGCAAGCCTTCACTTGGCTCATTATGTTTAGAGTCGACAATAAATTTATTTCCGGAAGACAATTAGCTCTGTATGTCAAGAAATAAGGAGGAAGGCTATAAAAACAAGGATAACATTTGTGAAGGATCTTGGTTTCCCGGTTGCATGATGGATGCCAAGGGTTCGCTCATTTTCATCGGTATTGTTTAGCTAAACATAGCATCAAAAAGATCCTGATGGGTAGGTGGCTTTTAAAGCCAACAGTTTTCGCTCAACTTATAAAAACGTTAAACAAAAGTTATAAGTTTAACAGAAATCCAAACAAATCTTTGTTTCAACATTCATTTTCCTCCTTCACACTATTGCAATAATAGATTTGAGTTTCACGCTCACGCCCAAACTTTCGGACCTTTGATTTAACTCCTACCATCAAGGTTTGGACAACCTTCTCTCCTCTGGTTTTGTAAGCTTTTGTCCACTTCTGCTTGAAGTTTTGAGGTGATTTTGACTCTCCTCCCATGTTCCGACAATTGTGATCATTATTGCTTAAAATTTCTCGCTCGGTCGGAGCTCTGGACAGTTTGAAGGATTGATGTCACGAGGTACTACAATGACATTATTTTCCTCGTACCATTTCTTCGTTACTGTTGAGTAGTAGCAAGATCCCAAATCGGGTCAAAACAGGGTGTTTTGAGAATGCTGGATGTGGCAATAAGCGTTTTTGAAGTCACTCTCTGATGTAGATTTCACTGTTAATAGGTGGCTCGCCAAACGAGATATTTTTTCGCAAAATTTTCTATCTTCTGTTTTTTTAAACTTAGACCCTCGGCTTTCTTTGTCCTTCGTAGTGTAGAATTGATTACCAGGAATTTGTGTAAATTTAGCCTTCACGTATGTTTCATCGTCCTGTACGATGCAACCTGTATGTTTGGATAACAACGAATCATATAGCTTTCGGGACCGACTTTTCGCTTTTTCAAGCCCTTAATCATCTCGGCGAGGTTTCTTCTGGGCTTTGAATGACCTCAGTTCACATCTTACTTTAATGTCCTGCACAGTGGACTTAGCTACATTCAATTTTTTGACAACATCTCTGACCGACATGTTGGGTTTCTTCTTGTATAATTTCACCTCTTGTTTCTCATCTTGTTTGTTGCGTGTTCCCCTTTTCGACTGCTAAGTTGGCTTCCTCTGAACCGTTTGATTTGTGAATACTTGCTGATGACATTCGACACCGTTTGTTGCGTCACCCCGACCGAATTCGCGATTGTTTTCTGTGAACAATTAGGATTTTCTAACTACTTGTCCAAAAGAAGATTTCGCAGCGCCTGTTGTCGAGACGCCATTTTCAAACCTTCAATTTCATAGTAAACCATATTAGGCTTAGTGACGTTTAACGCACGTACACTATAGCGTCATTTAGATAAAAGGAGTGCAAGTAAGAAGGAAAATCATTTGGTGGAAAACAAACCATCATTCCTCTGCATGTGCCAGGAAGGGAAAGGTGATTAAACGTCATAAAACCTATTGCACAACGTCGCGAAGGTGAAAGGAGCCACTGACAGCTAAACCATACACATTTGACGACACATTTGACATTTGACGGCAAAATTGAACAGTCTGAACAAGCAATTGCATCTAAGTTTAATGATTATTTCGTCAATAGTGTTTCAAACATGATCTATCAATCTATTGAATTGGTCGATGAACCTGATGAAATAGAGCAGCCAGTTAATAGTAATTGCAGATTTGAAGGTATTCACCCGATGACAACCCGATGGAATTGTTTGCAATCTTTCATGCGCCATACAACAATGTTTGCAATCTTTCACACAACAGACTAGACTCAAGCGTTTTCTGGCTAACATTTACATGAATTATCCCAATAATTTCTGCCAAATCTAGCATTCCCTTTATGTGCATTAGATAACGCATAAAATTAAATGTTTCTTTCTATCTGTGTAGGCCCTTGTTGTTGAAAACAATAAAGCGCTTTGGAATTTTGAGTACTGAATACAGATGGTTTGAAAGCTATTTGTCTAACAGAACTCAACGGACTGTTTCCAGTCTCGTGGGGGATGACCTTGGAGTGCCTCAGGGAAGCATATTAGAGCCCCTTTTGTTTATTATGTTTATTAATGACATGCGACGTACTTTATGATTTTGTGACAATAATCTGTTTGCAGATGAAACAGTGTTATTCGTTGCAGCTAAGAATTTAAATGAAACCGTTTCCCATTTGAACGAAAACTTGCGTTTTGTAAGTAGATGGTTGAAATGTACACAGAGAAAAATAATGAATTTTAACAAGCGCGTAAAATCTACCCACGTTTAATTCCAAGCCAAAGGAGGCATAAACAACGAAATTCGAGGTACTTTTTTCAATAGGGCGAATCTAACAATGAGAGATTCTCTCCTGTCGCTCCAGGTCGCTCTCTTTCATTTATAACAGCACCATTATAAAACTTTCGAAGGTTACTATGTGTGACTGTGTGTGTGTGTGTGTGTGTGTGTGTGTGTGTGTGTGTGTGTGTGTGTGTGTGTGTGTGTGTGTGTGTGTGTGTGTGTGTGTGTGTGTGTTTTGTGTGTGTTTTTTTTAATAAGGTTGAAAAAAGCTTCAAAAGCCTGGCCTGTTGTGTTATTGGCACTGTGTGGGACCCACTCAAGCGGTAATGGAACTCGCTTCCGTCGTGCCTAACCACTAAAAAACATTCCTTATTTCTCTTTGCCTTCTACCCCGGGACCACGATGAAGCGACTACTTCAGGGGGCGGCTGTGCTCATGCACTTCTCTGTTGTATTGACTCTTGCCGACGTTATTTTGTGCTGCTTTATGTGCCCATCGAGACGTGTACCGATATGGAGTAGCCGACCATCATAACGTGCTCTCCTCACGGTCACTCTCGTGGCACCCTCTTCTGCTCCAGCGCTACTGACCATCAATCTTCACTCCACCATAGAACCACTACACTGTTTACAGGGATCCAGATGCTCTCAATGTTGTCCTCTCTATTGCCGACGTTACTTTGCGCTGTTCGGTTTACCCATCGAGACGTGTACCGATATGGAGTAGCCGGCCGTCATAACGTGCCCTCCTTCACAGTCACCCTCGTGGGACATCGACGCTGCTTGACCGCTGATGTTTCCTCCATTCGCGCTGCAACTCAGTCATAATTTGCGTCACTACGCCATTCACGGCATTCCAGGTGCTCTCCTCACGACACATTGCCTCGATGATGTTCTCCGTACTAAGCACCGGCATCTCCCTTCGAACTTCCTCAAACCTTGGGCAATCGAAGATCACGTGCTCCGCTGTATCTTTTGCGTTTCCACACACTAGACAGACGGGTGACGTTGCGTGTCCGAACCGATGCAGATACTTTCTGAAGCATCCATGACCAGATTGGAACTGCGTCAAGTAAAAGTTAATTTCGCCATGTTTTCTGTTTGTCCAAGACGACAGAACTGGTATAAGCCGGTGTGTCCACCGACCGTTTCTCACCGTGTTCCACTCCTGCTGCCATTTCTCTATCGATGTCGCACGCACGATCTTTCGAACCCCTTTGGTTTCCTTCCTCGTGTAGCACTCACTGTCCTCGACCAGGATAATGTCGATAGGAATCATTCCGGCGATAACACATACTGCTTCCAAAGAGATGGTCCTGTATGCGCTCGCAACTCGCATGGCCATGAGACGATACGCTCTGTTTAACTTAACACGATTCTTCTTGCTTTCCAACGCTGAAATCCAGGCTGGCCCACCGTACCTCAGTTTTGAAGAGAAAACGCTTACTACTGGTAGGTCCGTTGCTATTCGGCATGATTCTGGCTATCGCGTGAATAGCCTTTGCCGCTTTTTCGCAGGCATAATCAACGTGGCTGTTGAAGTTCAGCCGGTCGTCGATCATCACTCCCAAGTACTTCAGTGCTCGCTTCGAGGCTATGACATGCCCTCACACGACGATTTCCGCCCGTTGCACCGCTTTGCAATTGCTGACCACTAGCAGCTCCGTTTTATGGTGTGCGTTTTATGCAGTTTAGCTTCGCGCATCCAATTCTCGACCGTGTTAATCGCTTCGGTCGCCAACATCCTCTATCGTCTCGCCTAAAACTGTCAGGACAATATCGTCTGCAAAACCAACGATCTTGACTCCCGTTGGTAACTTCAGTGTTGACACCCCATTATACATTGCGTTCCAAAGCGTCGGCCCGAGGATGGACCCTTGTGGCACTCCCGCCGTGATCCTAATCGACTTCTGGCCCATTTCTGTATCGTACAGCAAAACCCGGTTCTGGAAGTAGCTACTCAAAATCTTGCACAGATAGTCAGGTACCCTGATTCTGTGTAGCGCTTCGGCGATGGCTTCCCAGCTAGCGCTGTTAAAGGCATTCTTGACGTCTATCGTTATCACCGCACAATATCGATTACCTCTCCTCTGCTGCTTGAGTGCCTTATAAGCACTGTCAACGACAATCCGAATTGCATCCACCGTTGACCTTCCTTTCCGGAACCCGAATTGGTTTGATGACAAGCCATGCTCGCTCTCTGTGCACTTTATCAACCTGTTTAGGATGATCTTTTCCAAAAGCTTGCCAAGTATATCCAACAAGCATATGGGTCGATACGATGCTGGATCCCCTGGCGTCTTTCCTGGTTTTGGCAGTAGCACCAGCTTCTGAATCTTCCACCTGTCTGGAAATCTTCCCTCTTCTAGACAATTCTGCAAGATATTCCTAAACGTGTCGGGATACCTCTGTAGCACCGCTTTCAATGCCACGTTGGGAATTCCATCCGGACCCGGAGCTTTGTTCACCTTCAGCCCTTTTGCCACTGACAAGAGCTCATCGTTGGAGACTCGTGTACCACCAGTTGCTGCTGCAACTTCATTGCCGTACGGTGTCGGTGGCCATGCCGTAGGTTCGAGCTGCGGGAAGAGACCATCCACGATCGTCTTCAGCTTATCCGGGCATCTTTCAACCGGTGTTGCTTGACCCTTAAACTTTGCCATCACTATTCGGTAAGCGTTGCCCCAGGGATTTGCATCGACATCTCGGCACAGTTCTACGAAACAGCTGGACTTGCTTCTCCGTATTTCTCGTTTTAATGCGGTTCTGGTCGCCCGCAATGCTACCCTACGCTCTTCTCTAACCGCTTCCGTTTTTGCTCGCTGAACTCGCCTTCTGGCTTTGAGACAACTAGCACGAAGGTTACTGAGTGCCTCGTTCCACCAGTATACTGGGTGCCGTTCATTTCTTGGCTTCAACTTCCTCGGCATGGTGGATCAAATGCCGCAGTCAACCATGTTGTCAGCTCTTCCGCGTCCGAGGGGGCACTTCCTACACGCAGTGCTTCTGTAAAGAGGTCGCTATCGAACTCCTTTGCCTTCCAGTTTCGTTCGCTCGTATTCATCCGTCGTACTGATACTGAGTTCCCTTTGCCGATTGTGTACCTGATCGCCTGATGATCGCTATTTGTGTACTCCTCGCTTACTCTCCAATTCATGTTTCTCATCAGCGATGGACTGCAAAAAGTAACGTCGATAATGGACTCACGACCATCTCTGCGAAAAGTGCTGACGGTACCTTCATTGACCAGCTGAACCTCTAACTTTACCAGCGCTTCCAGAAGGCTGAACCCACTGGCCCCACTCTTCTGCCCAAGCATTAAAGTCTCCTGCGATGATGACAGGTTTCCGCCCGATCAGATGTACGGTGAGTTAATCCAACATCTGGTGATATTGTTCCGCCGTCCATCGAGGTGGTGCGTAGCAACTGCATATAAAGACTCCATTGATTTTGGCTATCACGAAACCTTCATGCGTGCTCGAAACCAGTTCTTGGATAGGATATCTACGCATAACATTTATGGCAGCCATTCCTGCTCTATCTACCACCCACTTGCCGCTATCCGAGGGTACTCGATACGGCTCTGCAATGATTGCAACGTATGATTGCACATGGTTTCCGTTGTTGACTGCGACAACAGTTGCTGCGCGATGTCACAATGATTCAGATCAGATAATTTATCTGGATTATCTCGATCATTGTTGGCTCGCCCTCACTTTCTGATACACCGGGCATTTGTAGCTTCCCGTGATGTGGTCGCTGTCGTCCTCATTTGTACAGAGCATGCACCTAGGTCGCTTCTTGCAGTCGCTAGCGATATGACCCTTCTCTCCGCACCTTCGGCACCGATCCGATCTATCAGGACCCTCGCAGTTTCTCGACAGGTGGCCAAATCCCATGCACTTATAGCACCGTTCCATCTCTTTTGTGACTCGAGGGGTGACTTTTAGCGGACATACTGACCACCCAACTTTTACTTTACCTACCGCCAACAGTTTGTTGGCAGAGGCTGTAGCCAAACGGATCACCGCCGTCTGCATGCCACCGTATTTCTTTCTCAACCGGATTGTCATCGGCTCATCTCCTAGTTCAGCCTGCACCTGCAGCGCACTTCTTACTTCATCTACTGTCGTTACCTCATCTAGATCGCGGCACTCAACCACCGTCTCCTGTGATAAGGCCCTAACGTTTGCACCGTCACCAAGAGACTTTTCGACGAGTGACTTGAACGTTGCGCTTTTGACCGAAGGATCTTTCTTTAGCTCGAATAGCATGTCCCCCTTCTGGGTGCACCTGGTTTTTGTCACGTTTGCTCCTAGCTCCCTTAGCTCCGGATCGTCTTTAACTCTTCTGAGGATTGCAGCATGTGTTGTTGCCCCCTTCACCTCTACAACTAAGGCATCTCCTTTCCATTTTTGCCGGTCCACTTTTTTCTTCTCTCCCTTATTCCTAGCCTCTTCCATCTCCTGCTCTTCTTTCTTCTTCTCTGCCTTCTTCTTTTCTTCCTTTTTCTTCTTTTCTTCCTTCGTCTCATTTTTATGTCGCACGATTTGCCATTTACTACCCTTGCCTTCCATTATCACCACTTCGCCGATGTCTTCTTTTTGTTTCTTGGACGCTTCTTCCTCACCTGGTGTTTCGCGATCTCTTTTACTACCCGCACGATAGTTTACTGACATTTTCTTCACTTCTTTTTCAGCCTTTTCCACCCTATCTCTCCAAACTTGCTGCTCACGTTCAACCGCTAACATTGTAGAGAAATGGAGCAGTACAACGAAATTTTACATATTCTGTTGCTTGTGCGATATGTGGTTTTGGATCATTCATGGGATTCCCGAGTGTGGTATAATTGTTTGGAATTTTAATTTTTCTCGTGGCTGTGATGCGTTGTCTGATCTTTCAGGTTCATAGTTGATACGCGGGACAGCAGTCTGCAGAGATGTAGTTGCAAGTAGAATTGTTGTTGCTATTCTATAATTAAAAATCCATTCACTATAGATTAACCGACGCTTTGTGGTTTGTTTGTTGTTGCTGATTGTAACACTTTTATTATACCTACTATCATTTTTATAATTTCCAACGATTAATGCATATTTTACTATAGTTTGAATCTTTTTTTATTAGAAAAGAAGCGTATACTATTTACTTATTTATTTTTTTCTATTTTGGTAGGTCCGATCGTCATTTTGATTGACATACTTTGCATCTATTATATGTTCCCTATTATTTCTCAGTTTTGGTCAGGGGTACCAAGGATTGGATTTTCGACGGTGGTATAATTATGATGGCTCCTTCAATCATTCAATCCTTGAACTTTATCCTTCAAGTATATATTTAAAATTATATATTTCATTTGATTGCTAAATATTTCAGTATGCTTCTATCGACTATTGGTTCAGCTGTATAGAAGTTCACAGCTGTAACTTATTATGAATGACATATTATTATATTTTTCTTAGGGATAATAATAATAATAAAAAGAATAATAATAAAAATAACAAAGAAATTTCATCTGCTTCAAGGTAACAAGGAAGGTTATTACACGTAGTATAGATATTTATTATATAGTGCCATAAGATATTCTTCTATTAATTTAGATTATTGGATATTATTTCATATATTTAAAAAAATTAAATGCTCTTTTCTGCTGATTATATATCCACACACTACCAAAATGTCATGTAAATTTCTGTCCTTTGAGACCGACACATGCAAGCGTCCTTTAGCACATAAGAATGAGTTGGAAGAGATGAGAAAATAAATTCAATCTAATAGATCTTTCGTCGAATTGCGTATGTGTCAGTTTCAGGAGACATAATTTTACACGAAATCTTTCTTTACGTTCCCCGACATTTTACAAACATAAATTGCGTCTCGTGTAAAATTCATAATTTCTAAGTGTGCATATGTTATGAAAACATACAAATTTTTTTATTGTTTCTTATAATTAAATGTTTTATGGATATTTATATTTACTTCATTTATTTGTAATATGACCTTTACATCCCATAGTTACATTCCTTTGACACTGATTGAACTATAAAGAGACTGCAAGCTGAATAATAATATCATATGTCTTTTATAAGTATTTTAATTATTTCATCATATTAGTTTGTCAATAATTATATTTAATCTAAAGGATGGTGAACTCCAACTATCAGATATATTAATTAAAAATAAAAGTTAAATGTTTATTGCAATGCTCTACTACAAACTACATATATCGCCTGTTATTACATATGATTTACATTATATACAATAAATACTGGGTTGGGTGGGAGCATCAGGGTATCATTCAAGCTGAAACTGGACGATGGTTTGATTGACTGCCTGAGTCTAGTGGGGAATGAACAGTATCATTTTCTTTATCCTACCGATTCGATTGTGATGCTTTGAATTCTACTCCAACAGTTTCAGTTAGGGTGACGCGCCCTTCTTAACAAGCCATCCTGTAGAAAGCTTAATAAGTATTGCGAATTGGGTTATTCGATTTGTTGGATGGTATCGTTGGAAGGAGATTCTTAATTTCCCGTGGATTTCGCGTGAGTGTCTCTGCTTACGGGTCCACTCCTCCGTTTTTGGCCCTTCATACTGCGATATTTTGAATTCAGATCGGTGGCTCAATTTGATCTTGTTATTAAGTGGGGCTGCATTTTAAATCGGTATCACGAACGTTTGACCATCGATCGGAAAGAAAAAAAGTGGCAAAAATTGATCTCCGTATAGTGTTAAGGATCACAAGCGGGTAGTTCAAGCTTGCAAGAGGGATCCCAACAGTTCAGTTCGAGATGTGGCGAAGAAACTGAATCTAACCAAAACTTTCGTACAAGATGCGAAAAAACGTGAAGGACTACACACGTACAAAGTCCAAAAGGCGCCTAATCGCGATGAATGGCAGAATACGGTAGGTAAAACACTTGCACGGAGGCTCTACACCCAGATGTTGACGAATCCACATTGCCTCGTAATGGATGATGCGACGTATGTAAAAGCAAACTTCCGGCAGTTTCTGGGGCTCCAGTTTTTCACAGCTCATCATAAATTCGATGTCCCTGAGGACGTTAGAAAGCAGAAGATGTCAAAGTTTGCCAAAAAAAAAAACGTATGATTTGGCAAGCAATATGCTCGTGTGGAAAGCGGAGCACCCCATTCGTGACAACTGGAACCGTCAATGGGCAGGTGTACCTAAAGGAACGCCTCCTAAAGCGTCTACTTCCTCTTCTGAGATCACACGATGGTCCTACGATTTTCTGGCCGAATTTAGCCTCGTGTCATTACACGAAAGAGGTTTTGGAGTGGTATAAGGCTAAGGAGGTCAATTTCTTGCAAAAGCATCTCAACCCCCCGAACGCACCAGAACTGCGGCCAATTGAAAAGTACTGGGCCATCATGAAGCAGGTACTTCGGAAGCATCCTAAGAAAGTGAAATCGGAGGAAGATATGAAGAAAAAATGGATTGCCACGCAAAAAAAAAAGTTGGTCCAAATGTTGTACAGGACCTTATGAGTAGTGTAAAGAAGAAGGTTCGTGCATTTGGATATGGAATTGAAATTGAATAAAACAAACATGGGAAAATATTCATATTTAACATGTTTTATTTTACTCCCTGAAAGTTTGAAGATGATTGATTGAACGGGCGAATTTTGCGGAATATTTGTGTGTGTCGCAATTTGATTCCGTACACCCTTTATTGCAGTTAAAAGGAGGTATTCGTGCTGACAACTGTGACGGCTGAATCATCTGCACCCTGTTTTTTTTTATGCATGAGCAGTTTTTTAAATTCATTTCTGCATTGATCAGAACATTGACGACGTCCGGAGAAAAATGTAGGCGTAGTCCAAAGTATTTTTTTTTTCATTTATATTGTTTACATTAAACAAAAGCGGTAATAAAAGCTAAAAGCAACTATTCTGTGCATGAATTACCGACCTTCACGAAATCTCACTGTCTTATCCAATAAAAATTACCGAAAACACTGTAATACCTAACAGTTGATGACGTTCCAATTTTTACTGATTTTTTTTTTGTTAATTTTACCGAAATTCAATATTAAGTGATGAGCTAGTATATTTTTGCTTGGGGCGCTAACATGCTTCTGCTACTTTAGAAACAGACGAGCTGGAGCCTTTATTATACCTGTTTTCCTTGTTGTTTCCCCTTTGCTGAACGTCTTTAGCATAATGAAAGAACATTTCATTTAATTTTAATTTAATTAGTTCATCAAGTTGCTAAAACCTTCCGAAACAAAACTCAACACGAGCTGTTTATGATGGAGGGGTAGCAGTTGTTCCTTTTTGTCCATCCAGTCGTTGGATGTCTTTCCTCTTCGCGTAACCAGATTTTATCAGTTTTCATCGCTGTTTGTTGCTATAGTAGCTACTGAGTATTTTAGATGCCGAGAAATTCAATTCATTATCAACGTAGATTTTTTTTCTGAGCTTGAGGCGACATAACAATACGGTATATGTGCTTGTATTGTATACAATTTTTGATATCCAACAAGGACAATGAAAAATTGCAAGATAATGTAAGATAATTGATTTACGCAGATCAAAGTATTTACCTCAAGCGTTTATGCATCTGAGTCATGCATGACATGAGATAGGATTTTATGATTCATTAGCTGCTCTTAAGGTGAAGGTTACCGGAATACTAAAAAAAGACTCCATCCAATTTGCCAATTTGCTTCGCCAGCAATTAATGTTGGGCATGTGAAATCATTGTAATTTCTTAAGTATGTGCCTTCAAAATTTCGACGAGGCGATGCTAATCTGCCATAATGGCGTCCATTTGAGTATACCATACCTGTGACCTTCACCTTAATCATCATCCATCTGATCTAAATTTGGGTTTGGCTTTGTTATTCATGCACGTTTCAAAGACATAAAGGGGGCGTTACGATTATGGCACCAGTAGAGATAAGGTTAATATTCTCGGAATTTGTAGCATTATCTTTTGATTTATTGGAATATACATAGGAAGCGAAGGGAGAAGTCAAATTCTTCTTGACTGATTAATTAAAACCTAACTGGATGGATTCAAATTTGAAACTGCTTAGTTGGCATGGGGCACCCAGAATATGTTTAAATGTGGTGTCATTATGGTCTTTGATGCACTATATAACTTCCATTGTTCACGACTGGAATTATCGGTTGAAATTTGTATGGGTAAAATCATCAAAATTTTTTGGAGAAAGACAACTTATACTGCCTCCGACGAGATGGTTTTGTATGCATTATCATTATCGCATGGTGACCGAGACAAAAAAGACCTACCTCCTGCACCAGTTAGCCACTTGCTCTCCGAGCCAGCTTAAGCCTCTGGTTCAAATCAATCAACATTTACCCATTTTCAAGGCGGATTGAAGTTTGTATGGGGAAAATTATAATAATGTATGGAGAAAGACCGAGGTATAAGGTTTATTACCGCTAGGTGGTGTTGTAAGTGTCCGTCAAGTCTGAGATTCTTATAGGAAATTTTATGCGTTGATTTAAGGAAACCCAAAATAGTTTGTAAAAGTGATGTTTGATTGATGGTGGCACAAACCCATTTGTGTTCCTAATTATGCATTATAACAAGTTTTTTTTATCGTTGTCAGTAGAAAATTTACTGATTTTCAAACAACTGAGCGTTCAGTTATCAATTCAGTAACAGTATTTTTCTGAACGATCGTCAATCTTGCGATGAACGTTCAACTATCAAAACATACTGAACAGATTTGTAATCAATACCGCATTTCGGTAAAATTTACCTAAAAACTGTAAAATTGGATTTGTTGTCAGCTGCCAAAAAATACTGAACAACTCATAAATCGATACACAAGTTCGGTAAAATTCACAAAAAAAAAATTTGAAAACGGCATCAGCTGCAGCATTCTATACTTCTTTTGCTTTTTTTTTACTGAAAAAAAAAACAGAGGAATTAGGCATTTTACGCTTAATTACATTCTTCTTTTTTGTTCGCAGGATGAATGCATAGTATTCATACGGAATCTGCCGTTTCCATATGAATTGTTTTCATTCTGTATGCTAGAAAAGAAAGGTGATTGAACGTCAGAATACATGGTAAAAAAGTAGTAGTAAAATAAGTGAAGCGCAGTATAATTTCTCGTTTTTTGCATTTATTTTATGAAACTATTTTGATAAATCGAGTTCTACGCAGCCACCGTCAATCAAAATATCACCGTCCAAATCAATTTGAGCAACCTATGAATAATCTTGCGGAAGATCACGTAAAACAATTCCTATTCAATAAAATGCAAACAATCTAAGCAAAACTAGCTTGATCGCCTTTCATAAAAATCAGACTGGAAAGAATATATTTTAAAAAAGTAAATAAGGATCACGCCCATAACATTAGGCTAATAAATTTAACATAATTTTCACAACTTTTTTCTTATCATATTATCATTGAACAAAATGCCGAATGCAGCTGCCACCCCCTAGGTCTCGTCCAGAATGTTTTTTTCTAGTTAAGTCTGGTTGGTGCTGGTTGGAAGTCGAAACTTGAAAAAAATGTTGAAAAAGTTTTCAGGGTTTCTTTCTTATTAGGTTTCAATTTGCATCTCCGGAACAATGTCACTTCACGTAACTTGTCATTTTCTTCTAGACTGGGGTCTCCAATTTCCATTAGTTCTTGTGTGCAATGTTTTATCAGTTCAATAAGTGGATATTGTCAATTACTTTGTGGTGCTTTTGTATATTTGGATCAAAAAGGCTTTGCCTCTATTTATGGTTGCTAAATATGTGATCAAATCAATTAAAGCTTGGTTTTATCAAACTTTTCCTCCTCCTCTTTTTCTTGTATGGTGGCTTTCAATAATAATAATAATAATAATACTAAAATGTTTTTGCTCACATGAATCCCTAATCGTGTGGTTTGCAATAATCAGTACAATGTTTAAGAAAGATTGAAACCCAAATTAAGGTTCACACATTTCTATTGAAATTGATTTTATCGATATATGAATAAATATAGTCATGTATAGAAACAGATTGTTGAAATACATTCAAGGCACAGGTTATTCTTAGCTTTTCGTCCGGAAAATCACTTAGCATGTTCAAATATTTTTACAATTTCCCGGACCTGTTAACACATTTTGAATATTATCTCTGGATTTCAGAAAACTCACAAAATTGTTCACTTTGATACGAACATTTTTTCCCTGGCGCTATGAATAAATTTCCATTACCAAACAAATAATAAAAATCTTAAGAAAATCTGATTCAAAATTGGGTGTTTCAAAATGATGTTCTCAAATCATAAAGTCTTCAAGATTATCATTATATTGCAAAAATGCTATCTTCAAATTGTAACTTTGTCTTTGAGCTCAAATAATTGCGATGACGTAAATCTTTATTATTTTTTTCATTAAACTTCCTGAACACGTGTTAAGAAGCGTAACCATAGCCGTCATTGTTCAAGTAATTTTTTTCTTGAGAACATAGAGAAAACACATTTCCACACATTATTGGGGCACCCAAGGCTGTCTGACTGACATGAAAGTACATATAAACGATTTCCATCGTGCTTTTCTACTCTATTACAAATGAGGAAGAACCACTCCAAGCATATCTGCTGTATACCTTCCAGCATCTCGAGAGAAAAGCACACAAATGGACGTTGATGCAGCCATCCGAAAACGAAGTTGCATGCTTTTATTCTCAGATTCTCACAATTGCCTTTGCTTTGCTGAGCGTGGTATCTCGTAGGCTATTTTAATAGCATAATGTGACGCCATATTAAAATGGCTCCATCAGTTGTGTGACAAGTGAGTCTGTCACATAAACTGCTTGGGTTCCATACATTGTGCAACTTGATCACTGTTTCACAAAAACAACGTTTGAAAAATTTCTTCATCATCAATTAAGGGTGTGCGGAATCAAAATGAATCACAAGAAAATATATAGTAAAATTCACCCAGTACCCCCAAAAAAAAAACATCCCCCTCCCCCCCCTCCCTTCTTAATGGTAGTATGGTAAAGGTTTATGTGCTTGATCGGATACTACCGTTCAATAATGCCCTCCGCTCGTTTTCAAACTTGATCTTTCAATTTTCAAAGCCTGCCGTTGCCCTATACGGAACTATCAATACACTTTCTCTTCATGTCTATTTCGTTCTAGCAATAAATTACCGTCCACTGCTAGCGCTTCGCATGGAGATGATAAATTATCTACTTCTGACAAACTTCATAAAACAAATTATTAAACTATTTCCATGTTAGTTTCATTTAATTCAACACTACTCATATTATCTTGCATAACTTTGTCTTGCTCACTTCCTTAGAATTTTTTTTCCTTTATTATCGAGATTTTCAGCCCTGGGCTGGTTCATCTCCCGTCGTAGTCACTCAAATACCTTTTGGGTATTTTCATAACTTGTCCGGGGGTGAGATTCGAACTCGTGATTTTGACGTGAGAGGTATGGATGCTAACCACTACGCCGGGGTCACCCCACTTCCTTAGGAAGTTTCTGAAGTGCTCGCCTCATGAAGGCCCAGTACTTTTCAATTGATCGCAGTTCGGGTCCGTCTTTCGAGTAATGGTTCTAGGCTAAATCCGGCCATAACACGTGAAAAGATTGGAGTAGGCTCTGGCTACGAGTGGACGCGTTTTTATTTTGCTGTATTTTTTGACGTAGGACTACGTCTGTGTTTTCAATACTGGGGTACACGTTCGAATTGCAAAAATTTGGAGCGTCACGAAAACTATATAGGTTTTGAACGTTAATAACTAAGTCATTCCACGATTGATTTTCAAAATGTTTGCACCAATCGATTGGAACATTTTCTACGCTTCGATTTAAATATTTAAAACTATTGATTTTTAACATTCAACTATTGAAATTAACGCAAATATAAGGTGATGTCTTATAATGCCGATCTTTCAGAGTAAATTTACCAAATACACAGTACTTTCCTAGTATCGACTTCATATTTAAGTAACGAACGTCTCCTAGGCAGCCATGAATGTTATATAAGGGGTACACCTTCGCATTTTAAATTAGTTATTCGGCGGGCGTGGAGCTGTGCAGAGTAGGATCTGCAGTTGGATCGTAGCCGGCAGCAGCACTGGCGAGCAGTCGTTGCCCAGAGAGGCGTTGGTGCAGTTGGCTATTGTTGCCGATGCTCCCGTCAACCTCGCTGCGAGAAACATGGCTGCTGAAGCCTACGAGTTGGCGGGAAAAAGCCGCCCGTGACAACGAGACAAGAATCCACAATCCCACGTCACCTGCAGATGGCCACCCGCAACGCCGAGTAGCTGAACCAAGAATACCAAGAAGAAAGCCCAAGTACAATCGCGAACCATGTTTCTCCCCCGTCAACTAAATCCGTCCTTTTCAGGACGACCAAATCAGTTTGCCAACTAAAGAGTTTGTTTGGTTAAAATTTTCTCTTGTGCTGTTTCAAATTTATTTCAATTACCGCGCCCCGGCTGAACATAGCATTCATTGAACGCTGCGTCCCGGAGTAAATGACAAAGAACGTTGAACAACCAATGAACGAAATTCTAGAACGGTTAATTCAAACCGAAATGCGACACTTCAGACCGACCATGTGGTTGAGTTCGTTGTAGTTCCTAGTTGTACATAGCGGATTAGTTGCTGGCGGTGGCAAGCAAATTAGAAATGTTTCGGCTAAGAAAATCATCCGTCTAGCGTGTAATAATTAAAACTAATTATTGTGGCACAATAACTAAAGTTCGTCCCCTTTGATGCAATACGTATCACACTGCCTTCGTTGGTACCGCTTTCTTTCGTGCACTAGCATCCGACGCCATTACCTAATAGCTCTTAGCAGAACATTTTGATTCAGTCTTACGACAGTCGTGGAGATGTGCAGTGGCTGTATGATCGCAGTTGGCGGTAGCAAGCACTCTGGAGGGTGCACTGGCGAGCAGTCGTTGCCCAGAGAGGCGTTGGTGAAGTTGGCTGTTGTTGCCGATGCTCCCGTCAACCTCGCTGCGAGAAACAAGGCTGCTGAAGCCTACGAGTTGGCGGGAAATGCCCCCCGTGACATCAACGAGACAAGAATTATCCCACGCCACCTGCAGATGGCCACCCGCAACAACGAGGAACTGAACCAAGAATACCAAGAAGAAAGCCCAAGTTCATTCACGAACCATGTTTCTCCCCCGTCAACTAAATCCGTCCTTTTCAGGTCGACCAAATCAATTTGTCAATTAAAGAGTTTGTTTGAATTTTTCTATGGTGCTGTTTGAAATTTCCATTACCACGCCCCGACTGAACATGGCATTGCATTAAACGCCGCGTCCCGGAGTAAATCGCAAAGCGCGTTTAACAACCAACGAAACAACAGACCCATAAGTTTCTTCTTCGCATTCAAGATAGTGGCCCTCTCAACCATCGTAGAAAATACAACCAGGCCGTATCATCATAAAGAGCCAAATGCTCCAGGTGGTCGATCATATCAACAGGATGTGCTCTTAAGGTGCATTCTCGCTCCACCATCTCGGAAGGCAAACAGTTCCAGTAGCAAAGTTCGGAAAAAGAAAACATATAGCACCACATCTACCGGGTGCTGAAGCATTTTAGCCCGATACTGTCGTTTCCTTCAAAGCGATAAGCATTATGAACAGCTTCGTCCATGATATTTCTGAGCGGATTGTAAGCGTAGCTTCCCGACTGACTTAAATAAATTGGGAATTAGATTGCTGCGTAGTCCTACGTCACCTTTGCGCACAACCCCATTTGGCTGTACCTTGTAATTTTTTCAATAACTTTTGATAAGAATAAGTTCGCGTTATAAATTTTTAACATGAAAAAAAAAAAGCATCGGCAATCGTGTATCGTAGAGCAGTACACCGATGGAGCCAGAATTCTTTGCCAGCGTTTCATCTGGCGTCTAGTCTGTCGTCAACAAGTGAGGATAACGCGGAAAAAGTAGCATAGGGTTAGGGGACGTAATGTTAGCCTAGCTCCTTCATTCGGCCTGTGTTCCAAATATGTCATTAATTCAGCGATAATCGACAAATGACGATGACAACATGGCGATCAACTTGTACTGAAGCAAATGGGGACGTTTTAATCACCTTATTGCGATGTAACTGTTCGAAAATAGAGATTTATCTAACTTCATAGTCACCATAATTTTCCAGCATAACAATCGATGCTGACAAATTTTCAGCATGATCTCCAAATGTCCTAAATCTGACTAAATTTGATCGAAATCTATTGTAATACACCATATATCTACAGAAAATAGTCACAAGTTTCAAATTAAGTTTTCATACGGAAAAATAAATTGGGATTTAGCAAGAAACCCGTAGGCTTAATATTAGGAATAGCTTATTTAACTATACCTTACTATGGCTTATTATATTCATTAGGTGGATCATTATTGGCATTGGTAAATAAGCAAAAGGAGTTTATGAGTATATGGCTGTAAATTTACCAAATAGCAGTTAAGCAGTTTCGAAGCAAAAATTATTTTTTTTTCTTAGAATATGATTTGTAAATTTTATGTTCAGTGAAGAAAACATTACTAGCAATGAAATGTCTAAAAAATAATAGTAGAAAACCGTACGAAAATTTTTTTTAATGTGAAATATAGAGGATGAGACGAGGTTGCATCCATGAATAGACCCAATAAAGATCCAACACCTACATTATATCCATATCTCTCGAATGTTTTTGCCTAGAAAAAATTTTGGTGGTGCATAATGACGAACATCTTATTAAAAACTACTAAGCAAGCGTGTAGTCAATTGAGTGCCATTTAAAGCTCAATTATTAAATGAGTTACACTAAAAATTTTAATCTTTAGCATATTGGGCTTAGTTATTTGACACATACCCCACTTGGTTCATACTTGACAAAGACGTTCCTTATATACTTATTTAACTGTTGAAATCTTATTCAATATTCTAAATATTAATAAGTCTTGAATTTTATCAGATACTCGAATAGAATAAGTTTCTTGCATGTACGTTTTCTCTCTTCAGAAAGTGCGTAATGGCGCTATAACCATAAGGAAAATAAATCTAAAACAAGAATTAGTACTCATGTCCTTACGAAAAATGGATGCATATCCTAGACTTTAGACTCAGAGAGTGCGTAATGGCGCTATAACCATAAGGCCAATAAATCTAGAACAAGAATTAGTACTCATGTCCTTACGGAAAATGGATACATACCCTAGACTTTAAACGCTAGATTATAAGGGAATTGATATATTACCAGTCGCATCCGGTTCGTCATATTAAACCTCTGTAGATTGCGTCAGGTCGAATCAACAACAACAACAACAACAACAACAACAACAACAACAACAACAACAACAACAACAACAACAACAACAACAACAACAACCAGCGTGGCATCAGGTGGCGTGGCGAAACACTGAATCCATACTCGGTGGATCCTCAATTCCCGCAAACGAAACCAACTTCTCGCAGCATTGTACGTCCTGTTTCAGTGAGCGTCCATGTTTTTGCTCGACCTGTCGCACTCTACAGAGGTAGACAATAACGAACCGGATGCGACTGGTAATGTATCTATAGATTCTAATGTTACAATTGGTCCTAATTATTCAAACTTTCCACTCAACCCTCATACCATGGTTCAAATCTCAGAATATTGTCAAAATTTTAATCGGATGAAAAGTGCGGCTTTGATTAACCTGATCCAAAACAAGGTGTTAAGTTGTTCTTATACCGTGATCCTTGCGAACGAAACTAGTTGGGATGAGAGGTGAAGAGGTCTTTGTCAATAGTTATAATGTTTATAGAGATGATCACTATTATCAATGGTCAGAAAAAAGTCAGGAGGTGGTGCTTTAGTTGCTGTTTCGACCAATTTCAATTATGAAATTATTATGACAACAAAATTCAAGGAGTTTGAACATGTATGGGTAAAAGTGAATGTGGGAAATTTGAAACGCACATTTTTGTTTCGGTGTAATTTCCTCCAAATAATGCCCGTAAAGCTATGTATGAGAAGTTCTTTAGTAATGCCGAACAAAGTATGTCTGGTTTGCCCCCTGAAGTAAAAGTACATATATATGGTGACTTCAATCAACGCAATGTCGACTTCATTTCCGACAGTGATAATGAGAGTATCTTAGTTCCGATAATTGGGGAAAATGATACTCTTCATATCATATTCGACAAAATTGCAAACCTGTAGGACTTCATCAAATAAACCATAAAAAAAATCAACAAAATTGTTATTTAGATTTTCGGTTAACTAATGTTTACGAAGACTTCTGTGTGAGTGAATCATTAGATGCAATATGAAGAAATGAAGCATTTCACACAGCAATTGAATATTCCCTGTTTGTGCATGATGGTGAAATGCCTGTCGACTGCGAATTTTAGGAAGTCTTTGACTACACTGAAAGTTAATTTTAGTTTATATTACAAAATCGAAGGTAATACTCACAAATCCATTCGTTGTTTTCTGCAACGAAACTGATTTTTACTTTTTATGAAGATACATTCGTAATACATGTTACACGCGCAACTGTCAAAAGCACGAAGCTTCTGTTGACACAGAAAGAACATTCATACATTGTACGAAAAAAATACAAAGAGCTACGAATATTTTGTCACAAATTAAAAAGAAACGTCTCTCTGGTGGTTGCATATAGGACTGGCAGATCTACTTTATCGACTCGAAATGTAATTGACAAAAAAAAAGCGCAAGCACGTAGAGTTGTCCAGCGTTTTTTCGAACGTTGAATTTTTGGAAAGTGCTGATACTGAATCCGTGGTTGATCTCACTGGGCCATGCTGACTCGTGAGAACATCCTTGATTAATGAGCATGAAGTTATAGCTTGCGACAGCGCTTTGGTTTTTATTTTGGGATAGATAAATTATTCCCGCCCATCCCAGCAGCAACACCATTTTGCATGAATACGATAAAAGAGAAATAGCGATAGGGTGGTCTTCACGAAATTCATTTCGTGCATTTTACAAAAAAGTGTAATGATAGCATTTCACCAGATAAAAAGCAATATGAATGTTTCATACAATATACGATACATTTGTTTTATGTACAAAATCCACGTTTACGAAACACGTGGAGCTATTTTACGGAAATAACTTATCAGTGTTTAAATCAGGAAATTATGAAAACATTAGGAATAAACCAAACTTAATTGATTGGCAAACAGACTTAAAGAAAGACGTTAATGTCGAAAGTTCAACTAAAGTGTTCTACAATAAGTTGACTAGAATGACAGAAGAAAAAGTACCAGTTAAACGACTTAGACGTAAAGTGTTTTCAAAAAATCCAGTATGATTCAACAGGCAAGTAAAAAACTTAAAAAATCGTAATCGTATAAAATTTATAAAAATTCTAACGGTCCCGAAATTTTGAAAAACTATTTGCATATATGTGGTCAACTTAATTCGGCCATAAATATCGCTTTTGAGGAGTATAATTTAAAAACCGAACGTGAAATTAAATCTTGCCCAAAAATCTTTTTTAATTATGTCAATACCAAACTGAAGTCGAACAATTTTCCATCCAGAATGTATTTTGATCACACTGAAAGCAATAACTCAGAAGACATTTGTAATTTATTTGCTTTTTTTTGTTTCAAGAAACATATACAATATACAGTTTTTTATACATGTACAGCTTTTTCAAGAAACATATACAAGCTTCTCAGAAGCAGATCGCGATCGTGAATTTTTGGTTTCCATCCTGAATTTCCAAGTAACATTTGCGTTAGTCAAATCCATGTGCACGAAATTTTTGAGGGGATAGGACATTTAGATGCATCCAAAGGCTCAGGACCTGATTGTGTACCTCTTTTGTTTATGAAGACTTTGGCTACAGAGCTTACTTCTCCATTATTTTGGCTTTTTAATATGTCACTGGAATCCGCACTATCAATGCACATACTAATATATGCTTATTCCAGGAAGTTTTTTTTAATTTATTCACTACAATAAATTGGGAACTTGAAGACAAACTTGCTCTTCTCTCTCTCGCTAGTTGGTTTATCGCCAACAATATGAATCATTCGAAGCTTCAGAAAAGCTTTATACAACAGCGCTGTTCGGTTTGAAACGGCGGGATTCTAGCATGGTTTGATTTTTGTTCGGTTCGATTTTGGCACATGTATTTTTAAACCATGTTTTACCGTATCTCCAGAATCAGTCAATCGATTTCATAAAAGCTCATAGGGATACTTTTGGAAAAATAATACCTTTCTTTTGGTGGTTGCTACGTACAATATGGTTTAAGGACTTTTCCGTAAATACGACCTAGGTCTCGGAATCCGTGTTTTTCTGAACATCTTCTGGCCATATCTACGGCACCAATTGACCTATTGATAAAAAAAAAATTAGAACAAAATTGTTCTTTGGGAGCAACATATCTTCCACTTAACATGAAAAATATTTTACCGTATATTGCTGTAAAAATCAAACGTGTGTATTTCATGTGTATGTGCACTGAAACAAACGATTCAACTGCAAAGAGATTGTAGTTGTCATTACAATTAAAATAAAACACGAGTAAACATAATAATAATTTAAAATACTCAAGCGTCCATCCTTTGTTTTTGAGAAGGATGAATTACGAAACGACGATAGAAATAAAAGTATCATGTATCATAAATTTAATTTATTCGATAATGGTTTGTTAATTTTGAAGTCGAGGTGAAGGATGAAAATATATGCATATCAGCAACAATTTGAATAACTAAATTGGTAGGTGACGAAAATCTAAGTAACCAACAAACGAATGGGATTTATTAAATTATAAAGTTGATTTACGATTGATATACTTAAAGAAGCCCAATAAAGGGTGTTTCGATCAAAATTTGGTCGACTTAAACTTGACACATTTCCGTTCATCGTGCATTAAAAAATTTTGCCCACCCCTCATTTTGAAGATGTGTGCGTGTAGCATCATGCCTTTATTTTGATTTTGAGATTAGTACTTCAGTTATCAAAATGTCGTCGAAGGAAGAGAAGCAACGTATCAAAATTTTGCGCGTGCATTAAAAGTGTTCGGTGAACGTTTTTCGACAGCCAGGAAAGCTGTTTCGAGCGGAACCCCAACCTCTCCGTCCGAGATGTCGCAAAGAAGCTGGGAGTGGCGTTTTTAACCGTGGATAGAGCTAAAAAACGAGCTGGACTGTCGACTTACAAGAAAGTGGTGACTCCAAATCACGACGATAAACAAAACACGTCGGCCACAGCACGATCGTGAAAGTTGTACACGACGATGCTGACGAAGTTTGATTGCGTGGTACAGAAACTTACGTCAAGGCAGACTTGAAACAGCTTACTGGACAGGAATTTTACACGGCAACCGGACGGGGAAAGGTGGCAGATATTTTCAAGCACATTAAACTGTGGAAGGTCATCTGTACCTGTGGCTTGAAGAACAACGTTTTCATTCCGACCGGAACCGTCAACCAGGAAATTTATCTCAACGAGAGCCTACAAAAACGTCTACTGTCTTTCCTGAAGCGACATAATTGTTCCGTTCTATTTTGGCCGGATTTGGAATCTTGCCATTACGGAAAAAAGGCCATGAAGTGGTATGCTGCCAACAACGTTCAAGTGGTGCCCAAGGACAAGAACCCCCCCCCCCTCCCAACACGCCAGAGCTCCGCCCAATCGAACAATATGGGGCCATTGTCAAGCGGAACCTTAAGAAGACTCAAAAAGCTGTTGTTTGCGAGAAACAGTTCAAGGCTAACTGGCGTTCTGCGGCGAATAAAGTGGACAAGGAGACTGTACAAAATCTTATGGCAGGTGTTAGACGAAAGACCCGGTAGTCCGCATTCGGTAAAAAGGAAGCTTAGCTGAATATTTCTCCTGTATTCTGTATTAACTGAACTTCAAAAAGAAAAGGAATTTGACTTATTGATAAAAACTTTGATCGACTCACACACATTACTGTTTGACCAAATTTTGATCGGAACACCTTTTATTATATTATCATAGTCATATGCTAGTCTTATGGATGCTTATATAATCATAGTCCTATGCCATCATTTTTTTGTTGTTGCATGTTTGGTCGATTGCGGACGCATTATTAGCTTGTCGCAGTTCTCTACAGGCATCCATCTAGGCACGAGAAACGCGACTTGGCTGTTAACATAATTACAGCATTCCCACAGTTGGAGCAAGCTAAACTTGGTCCTGGAGCACGCACAGATGTAAATCTTAAGTTAATGCATATCAAGGAAACAATGAATAATATACTTTGTATATATGCAATCTTTATGGTTTAGTAAATTTCACCCAATTAATTCGATAATTAATAAGGTTAATTTTAACCATTGGCACTCAAGGGGTTATATACCTTTTTCATTATCAGAAAATCGAAAAAAAAATTATTGCTTTATCTTGAAGATCAACTCCTTGAGAACATTTTCTCAAATATTCATAGAGATTTGAGCAGTAGAAAGAAAGTTACAGCGCTCCTAGCCGCGCGCCTCGTCCCGGCCTCAAACTAAACTTGAAACTTTAAACGCGAATATCTCGAAATGGTGTTTTTTGCAAAATGACTTTGCGGTGATATGGATTGGCAAAAAACTACTGAACCGATTTTATTCAATTTTTTTTTTTTTAAATGTTCGTAATGAATATTGTGTGTTGTTAGAATTCACTTGCCAGATCGGCCTTTTCACTGAGGATTTTCTTTTTTTTTCCCTTCAGGATTTAGGGTCGTTTACTGGCTCCGGGTCAAATTGGGCGGAATTACTTCCCTATAAAAAACACTGGCCAAGGTGGAGCAAACTACAGATAGTGAAAGAGGGACTAATGTCTGATGGAAGAAAAGGATAGTTTTATAGTTTCATTATTTTAATTATTTTTCCAAAAACAAGGGGGAACAGGTAGGACAAGTAGGATAGGATAGGAAAGTTTTTGTTACCGACATCCGTTTCGTCTCATTCCGGTTTTCTATCATTGTCCTCTCTGACGGCGGGTCGACCAGGAAATCACCACACGAGTTGTTCCGATGTCTCGACGGGGATGGCACAACCAGATTTCCGGTACACGGCCTTTGCCTTTTCTTTGGCGGTTCCACAGCCAGATTTCCGGCACTTGATGCTTCTTCCGGTCGATTCCACGGCCCGATTACACACCGACTTCCCGATTGGCGCTACGGATGGCGTTTTCAGACACACGCCGCTTCAAGGCACAGTCACTTCACTATTTAAGAATAAAAAAACTGGTTAAAAAACTATTCGCGACTGTTTGCGAGAATCTTATTTCACCGATTAATCTCTGCGAGTCGGTGACAAGCAGTTTTATTTCTTTTCTTTGCTGTCTCCCCTTTGCTGCTTTTGTTGACAGTTGTTGACGGTAGTGGTAGTGTGATGACTAGGTAGTAAGGATTGGAAAACTAGGGATGTTCAGGATGGGGGAAAAGGACTATTCGTCGATAATTATTTTAATTCATTTAAAAAAATAATAAAATTTTAATTCAAGTATTTCAATTCACATATTTCGTTTTGGTTCAGTTAATACTATTTCATAAATTAAATGCTTATCAAAATAGAAAAATAAAAATAAAAATGTAAACAAAATATATTTACAAACATTACATTATTTACAAAATTTTCAAATTAAACCAATGTAACCGATGGACAGGTTACAGTGTGCTTGAACGATCCATTTTTCATGCACAAATTTTTATTTCGCTGAAATGAATTTTTTAGTAAAACCTCTAGCGGCCGAAAAATTTAATTTTTGCATAAAACGTTCCCGTATGCACAAAAAAAAATATAAAAACGATCGTTCAGATACACGGAATTACTCTAAAATAATGATTTTTTTTTATTTTTATTTTTTTCGTTGACCTGTTCGACCTGGGGAGTTATCACCGCAAGGCTCTTCCAAAAAAAGGCGTTTAAGGAAAACAGCCACCCCTTAAATACTATTTAACATTTTTTCACAAATCTTTGCATACATTGTCAACAGACTGTACGGTCAGAAAATAAAATCATTCATGTAATAAAAAGACTGCTACATACCTAAAAAAATCCAAACTTTCCTTTTTTTTCGACAAAAAAGGTATATAACCCCTTAAAATGTTAGTATCCAACTTTAAGTAAATTTTACCCATGGATATTTGAAAAGTTATTACCCAAAATTGAGATTTAATCTTACACCTTATTTTAACTTAATCCACAAAACATGCGAGATGGGTGAAAAAACATTAATTGTGGTACATTTTTCTTAGCGTGTAGTTACTTTACTGCTTTCGCCATGGCTGCCGTAAACGAACTGGTAGAGCAGTCAGTTTTTTTCTCTGTATATTCCCTACATATTTAATTGACGATTTACCAGTGGATTCACCACCAGGCCGTTTAATTGCATGATAAATCGATGAACTTTTTTTTAATGCATTCGTTATAACATTGGTTGTTTATTTAATATTGTACAGATTACATCGTATAAGCAGATATATAAAAAAAATCGCAAAACATTTTCAGTTTATGCTTTA
This sequence comes from Aedes koreicus, assembly GCA_024533555.2. Taxonomy (NCBI): domain Eukaryota; kingdom Metazoa; phylum Arthropoda; class Insecta; order Diptera; family Culicidae; genus Aedes; species Aedes koreicus. The sequence continues at coordinate 53,134 of JAHHFK020000858.1, read as the reverse complement.
AATTTTTTTTTATCAAAACTGAAAATAAATGTTTTGGAACTTGGAAAAATAATCTACCTCTCAGATGGTTTTTTTTTATTTTACGTCGGCCTATTTCCTCACATGGTGACAATCACCGACGCCAGGAAGACGACTCCACCACCTGGACCCTACCTAACGACTCATGAATATGAGCTGGGACCAACGGCTTTACTTTCCTTCCGAAGGAAGACGTGACCAGATTTTTTTGCCTCAGAAAAACCACCGACGTCGACTGGGATTGAACCCAGACCCACTGGGGTGCCAAGTAGCAGTCACGCTTACCACTACACCACCGACGCCGGCAACTCTCAGATGGTTGTGCAGAAGAATATAAAAAAAAGTCATATGTTAAATGTTTGTTCTCCCACGAAAAATATTTCAAAATAAAAGCCAAATGGCATTTATTTCCAACGTCACACGGCAAAGGTATACACGACGGTATCGGTGGCAACATAAAATGAGTGGTTGAACATGTATGTATTAGAAACCGAAGAAATAAACAGCGAAAAACAATTTTATAACTGGGAGACATCTCAAAGAGTAAAGCATCAATTTAAAAAGACTAGGAATTTGTAAATGCAACCAAAGCAGTTTATACAAGCGCTAAAATATTATTACAGAAAAAAAATCATCTTGCCTCAATTACTGTAACCAAAAAATATCAAGCATTTATTCTAAAAGACGAACGACGAAATCTAAGCAAGAGAATACTCTGATCAATCAAAGAACCTAGAAAGCAGAGCATGCTTTCTCCTCGGATAAGCCCAAAAAAAAACGTGGTAGCTTGAAAAGTGACATACTTTCTACCTTGTGGTTATTTTGGACAAAATTGAAAAATCGAAATATGTACCTGAGAAATGTACCTTCAAGCAAACAAGCGGACAATAGTTTTTAGAGCTAAGGTATGAAAATGCGTGATGGACCTTAGTTTTTTGGGCATTACTCGGAAACAAAAAACATTACCATCGTAAAAATTTCGCCAATTAGGGGTTAGTTGAGCTAGTAAACAAAACATTAAGAACTAACATTTTTTTCAAAACTTTAGGAAGGCACAAGACAATTTTTTTTAAAAGTTTTTATATGACTGTGTTACTAAGTCTTTTTGGTTTTTTCTTGCAGACTTCCTCCGCCGTGAAAATTTTGTGGTAAAGTTTTTTCAGAATATTTTTTTTCATAATCTGTATAAAGTTGCTTAAAATTCGGAGAAAAGAATTTTTCTACGATGCTCCGGTTTTGAGCGATGAATTTTTGAAATATTGGAAAATCGGGAAACTCCCGGGATGATCGGAAAACTCTCGGGAAAACGGGCTACTCGATTTTTCTTTTTTTCTTTCATATATCCATAAACTCTATACGTGGACAAACTTTCAGGAGAATCTAACATCGTACGGACCATATTAAATGAACAATCCCCATGAGTAATCAAATATTGGCTCAATGAAGTTCACGTTATTGAAGGTATACAATAAATAATTAAAACAAATTCTTTTAGAAAATCTACTTACCTTAAACAGCTAAGTGTAGCTTGAAATATTCAAAACAGCACTCTTGATGAGTCATTAGATTTACAGCTATTCAGCTCCAGTTTTTTATTACCTATTTAAGATAAAACTGTAACTTTGCAATAAGCTCAAGTACACTATCATGGCATAGAGTTTATTTTACTATACAGGCACAAATCAATTTATGACAAGTGGAAGAATTTCAATTATCTTTGATGGTCATGTGAATGGAAAGCAGTTGTTTCGGAGTAGGGTTAGCATAACATTTATGGTTTTTAGCTTCGGATTTGATGAGTTCCAATTATGGGCTATAAGCATTCGATAGCATTGCATTCCATAGGATAGAAGATACAGTCTGAACTGGTGTATCTACACTGTTTCTTTCATAGTGGTACAAAGGTACATTGCTCGAATACACCCAAAGCAGGATAAATCAAATAACTGATATACTGTTTGTTGTATTAAATAGAATTCGTACATAAACATATATGTATGTAAGAGGCATATTTAAGTTATTCCCATACCTACCATGGAATAAATGTTTTAGTTTGCAACCAGCATCTGTTTGGCAAGGACAAGCCAGATCTAATAATAAATTCCCTGCATCAATATCATGGTTGAATGGAGTGCACAGTAAAAGCAGCTCGATTGAAAGCCAAAGAATTATTGCGAAGTTGAGAAGGAGAGCAAACAATATTTCCTTATGAGTTTGAATCTTTCTGGAGGCAAAGTTCAACTTACCATGTAGAGGAAAAGGACTAACATTAGTAAGCTGTACGATTATGTATGAATGCATGATGGACATGGTTTTATATGCACTCACTTAGTATAGCAGCTATCACAAAAGTCTGGTAAAGGGATCAATGACAAATCAAGAAGTCGGTTTTAAGCAATTATAAGGTCTCTCCGATTGTAAAACATATTACAAAAGTTAGCCTCTCCCCTCACTTCATATACGTTTCCAAAGGAAAAGAGTTATAACAAAGTGGCAATAAGAAAACCCCAATTTGTATATTGCCTGCAACAACTTTAAAAGTTTGGCATCGACTAGAAACAGTTCATTGAAATGGAGAACTTTTTAAACACTATTTAAGTTTTGTAAAGCAACACTCTTTGAAGCAATTTTGTACGTATATGATAGAGAGGGTATGTTCGTTTAATTTACAGAGCGCCAGGACTAATATTTTCCGCACATCTTTTTCGGTCATTCATAAACCGGTCGACGCGTACTTTACTCGAAGATGGAGGCAAATATGTTTTCTTCCGTCAAATTTTCGATTTTTATATTTTTTTAGTTATTGTTTTAATATAGGTATTGTTTGCTATTTTATTTCTGTTTGAAGGGGCCAATTTGAAGAAAACCGTTAAAAAGCAGGAACTATGAAAAGAACACTGAGGGACTGAGCGAAGAGCGGTTCCAGCAAACCTGGTATCTTATAGTGTGTGTTAACGTTTGTTTCGGTTATGTGACACTACGCCACCAGACTACCATTCAAGAAACTGTGTTGGAACAGTACTGCATTGGAAGCAAAACCACATGCGACGAACGATATGTCACCTGAGGAGACCGAAAATAGTGGCGTCTGAAACCTAAAGATATTTGTTTTTGTTTTTTTATGCGATTTTTGACATTCTAGAGAAGATGCTCGCTTCGTCCTTCATCACATTTCAGCGGCTGTGATCTACAATTCGGGTGAGCTCTTTCCATTATTTCATCGTGCTGATCAAATTCATGTTGCCACTTAAGAAAGAGCTTCATTGTCCGTTTTGGTCAGGTTCGGAGGCTGTAATTCCTAAAATATGTTTAGCTTTAAATGCTAAGACAACAATTTATTACCATGTCCCTACCGTCAGAGGATACTTACGTTCCAACCGTTTGAATAGAAATGGGGCATCATATAACCTTGTTTGACTAGATGCTCGCAACGACCGTTTTGGTATAAATTTTTGTTCTGTATACCAAACAGAGCACTCTATTTAACTATTCTCTCCGGCTTTTAATTTCCCTTTTCCTTTGATGCAAACTGAAGGCTGCGTGGGTTTCCTGCTTCTTCTTAAGATAGATACCACATCTTTGCTATCTCCAACGGTTACATGGACGTGGCCAGGTGAGCGATCGTTGAGTGCCTTCGTGGAGATTATTACGTGAAGAAACGTATCAGTAACTTGTTCCGTTTCATGGTGGCATGCAATGTCCTCAAAGAATTATTCCTCATTGTAGCTCCATCTACGGGGTGTGAAAATGTCAATGCTAATGCTATTGATGCTAATCTTGTTTGGTCATTAGAAACCCTGTTTTCCAGGGATAGCCTATTTATTTCCCTAGCCACGATCAAGGCTACGGTGGATGGTGTACAGTGCTTTGTAAATACTCGTTTGAAACTCACACAGGACTACGATAAACCGATAGGCTCCCCTGCCTCTTGTTTATTTTAATGCTAGAAATGAAACATGCTTGATGCTTATTCTACCGCGAGACTTCGGCAAGTTAACGGCATTCCGAATAACAACAATCGTTTGCTGGATCTATACTTCATTACTGAAGAACTGGGTTAAAGATGTTCTGTCATTCAAGCTCCGGCACCGCTTGTCAAAAGCTGCAAAAAACCATTCCCCTCTGCTACTGACGCTGGAGTTAAATCCTGAGTACAGCTTCCATGACAACTTCGAAAATGTTTATTATGGCTTCAACCATGCTGACTACGAGGGAATGAATAACTTTCTCGCCGACGTGGACTGGAACACGACTCTTGCAAACGGGGATGAAAATTTTGCTGCTTCGACTATGTGCTGTATTTTGCTTTACGCCGTCGATCAATTCGTGCCTAAGAAAATCAACCGTAAGCCTCCCAAACCTGCCTGGTTTAACTCTGACCTCAAACACTTGAAACGAGTTAAAAGGACTGCTTTGAGGAAACACAGCAGATATCGCACCGATTCCACGAGGGCAAACTACGCTCGCGCCAACGACGACTACAAATACCTCAATAACAGCTTGTACAACGCCCATGAGTTTCAATTGCAGAGTCGTCTCAAAACGAACCCGAAAAGCTTCTGGCGGTTTGTGAACGAACAACGGAAAGAAACCGGCTTACCCTCTACTATGACTGATGGCACTCTTGAAGCTGACACTATCGTGGATATCGCCAGCTTGTTCCGTACGCAGTTCAGCAGTGTCTTCTGCGACGAAATCCTGGACGCTGAGAGCCTCGAAGCGGCTACTAGCAATGTTCCCCGCATGTCTGTATTTGGCTCTGCTTTCACTATCCATAGTGATATGGTGATTTCAGCCGGGAAGCAGATGAAAACTTCAACTGGATGCGGTCCTGACGGTATTCCTTCAATTGTCCTGAAGCGTTGCCCAAACACGCTTGCTGCGCCCTTGGCTACGGTGTTCAATTTGTCTGTAACTTCCGGCAAGTTTCCTGAATGCTGGAAAGAGTCATTTGTATTCCCAATACACAAGAGGGGATGCAAACGGTCCGTCGCCAACTATCGTGGGATTGCTGCAATAAGCTCTGCATTCAAGCTATTTGAACTAATTGTTTTCCAAAGGCTGGTCAATGACTATTCACAGACTATTTCTCCAGACCAACACGGTTTTGTGCCCAAGCGCTCGACGGCGACCAATCTAACCGTATTTACATCGTTCATCATCTCTCTGCGGCCTTCGATAAAATGAACCATCAGATTGCCATTTCTAAATACGGCAATATGAGGGTTCACGATCAACTGTTGAACTGGCTCCGTTCATACCTGACTGGTAGAACTATGTCCGTGAAGATTGCCGATTACGCCTCATCTAGCTTTCCGGTAACATCCGGCGTTCCTCAAGGTAGCCACCTTGGCCCATTCCTTTTCCTGCTATATATGAACGACGTGAACTTGGTCCTCAAATGCCTGAAATTATCCTACGCGGATGACCTGAAGCTCTACTACGTTATAAAATGTCCGGAAGACGCCCACTTTCTTCAGCAGGAACTGCAAGTGTTCGATAACTGGTGCCGAATCAACAGAATGTCCTTAAATGTATCCAAATGCTCAACTATCTCTTTCGGCCGAAAACGTGCGATGTATCTCCACGACTGCATCCTTCGAGGTACGCGCTTGAAACGAGAAACAACGGTCAAGGATCTGGGAGTAATGCTCGACTCTAAACTGTCGTTCAAGGTTCACATTTCGTATATTGTTTCCAAGGCCTCTTCGCAGCTAGGATTTATGTTCCGCTTCGCAAAAAACTTCAAGGACGTTTACTGTCTGAAGGCATTATACTGCTCTTTGGTTCGCCCTTTCTTGGAATACTGTGCCATCGTTTGGTCCCCTTTCTACCAAAACGCAGTCCAGAGGATCGAAGCTGTTCAGCGAAGGTTTATACGCTTTGCTTTGCGACATCTTCGCTGGCAAGACCCTCGCAGATTGCCAAGTTATGAAAGTCGGTGCAAGCTTATCAACCTGGAACTGTTGGAAGGTAGGCGTATGGTAGCCAAAGCGTGTTTCATTGGTTATCTGCTTCAAGGAAATGTTGATTGTTCCGCTCTACTGGATCTCTTGACCATCAACACTCGACGACGAAATCTCCGTTTACAACAGTTCTTCGTGTTCCGGCACTCAAGGACCAACTACGGCAAACACGAACCTATGCAAAGCATGTGCCGCGTTTTTAACAGCTGCTATAATGTGTTTGATTTTAATGTATCCCGTGAGGTTAATAAGCGTTGTTTCCGTATATGTCTTTGTTAAGTTTTGTTAATTTTCGTATGTAATTTAGTTTTTTAAAGGGTCATTGGGATGAACATTTTTTATCTGGTGACGAAAATAAAATAATAATAATTATGCCGGGTACGATTTTCATTAAACCCAGCCAGTTAGTATGTTACACTGGCGACGAGGAAGCCGAAACTCTAAAGCAGAAAATGTTGGATTGAAGGTAACAACGTTGAGCAATGAGTATCTGTTGTCAGGAGGAACCAAGCGTGATAGAGCATAGACCGAACTGTGATATAATCAACGGAGTTGAGTTAAAGCTAGTGGATGAAATGATTACTAGTTCCTAGTTTAGTTTTTGAACGAGTCGAATCCATGATAAACTATTTAAAATTAACTAAAGATAGCAGCATGTCGTCCTCCCTTAGCTCAGTCGGTAAAGGCGCAGCTACAAAGCAACACCATGCTGCAGGTGGCTCGTTAAGGAAAATTTCTCGACTCCCTGGGCATAGCGTATGATTTTACTTGCGACACAATCATACTCATGCAAAAATGGTACCTGGCATCGAAAGCTCTCAATCAATAACTTTGGAAGTGCATTTAGAACACTAAGTTGAGAGCAAGCAATAAGCTTATTGTGAAAGCAATAAGCTAGAAATGCTACAAAGAAGAAGAAGAAGGAGAAGAAGAAGAAGCATGTCGTATAATTATGAAAACTGCTGGTTCGAAGCGATTTTTCCTAACTACTGCTGACACAGACTGTACAATCGAGCACTAATCGTTTCTAAAGTGAAGATTAGATTAAGTGGACCAAGTAAATCCTAACTACTTTTAACATGAATCTAATTTTTCTTTAATTAAAGAATATTTTGTTCCAATACAACATTAATTGTAACAGTTTAAACTATGATGTAAGAATTACATTTTTAATTAGATAAGGTCACCTTGCACCATAGCTTAGAGGAAAAGTTCATAGTGCCTGTTAGACATCAGCGTCTTGTACAATAATAAAGGAAAAAAAGAAAAAGGGAAAGATGACCAACTTTCCTAGGACCAACTTTGTAGAAGAGACCATGTGACACGCCGTGAAAAAAGGCTTTTTTTCGATCACTGAACGCAGGTGTGGTTCCAATTGGACTATGAACCTGCATAATATGAAATGTTTGTAGACTTTTGCCTTTTAAAATTCGAATTTTAATGCAAATCAGCCATTTTCGTATTCTACTAACCATCACCTAAAAACTACTCATACCTTCTTTCACTACTTTTTCTTTTCTTTTTTGTGCTTAGATGATTTCCACATCTGTGTATAATTTTTTAATTATTATGAAGCATGTAAAATGATACTTTACAGGCCCATGGAAGTCAAGACTGGACTGGCAATCAAACCCATCCTCAACTTCTATAGTCTTGCTATGTTACAACACCTTTATCGACTAAGCTAAAACAGAAACGTTGTATATATTTAAAGACACGCAGGCACGCAATTCTGGCAAAACAAATTTGTAAGTTAGGTGGTGTAAATTGGAATGACTTTTATTTCACAACTGATGTTCATGAACTCTAGCTTCAGTATCATAGCCTTGTTGTATTTGACAGTTGTTTTTTAACCTACAATATGATTGAACTGTCAAACGGTTTACCCAATGAGTCAAGTAAATAAACATCATAGTTTTGTTTTAAATTATATGGTATTGTCATAAAAATGTTTTTTTTTTATACAAAAAAGCAAAAGTCATTCGAATTAAACGTGGACAGCTAGACTGCCATTAAAAAATATTCATTATCCGGCGGAGTCCCAGTTTAAAAGACTTTTAATCTGCATGATTGTTAGTATAAAGAACGTCCCTGAGCTGCTCAGGTCTAGAACGGAGATTTTCAGATCAAAAAATGATAAATTCAAGTAGAAACCTGTAGTATAATTTTGGAATTTGTAAGCAAAAGATTTTACTACAACAATTCTTATCAATGGATGCAGAAGTTTACATCCACACAAAAAAAAATCACTTTGAAAAAGACTTTTTCGAATATCACTCATAGATGTTTAAACAAAATTCATTCAGCGTTGCCTAAAAATATGGTTAATAAAATCTTGATATAGTGAAGGTATTATGCGAAACGCAAATTTAACAAAAGGTCCATGATGCGAGTCGTCCAATATGTTGAATGTCTTTATGCGTTAAGACTGAGGAGTTACAACACACTTAAATCTCTTGTTTTTTTCTTTCCTGTCGATAAAAATGATAAAATATTACAAGCAAACAAGGCATATGTGAACTTCCTTATGCGAAACCTCCTTAGGCGGTAAGGTCCAATTAGTTGGCTTAGAAAACTAGCAATAAATAACGCTAAAAGCCTAGGTCAAGAAAATGTTTTATAGAGCAAGCAGAAATCCTGAAAAAATTGAAAGGCCGACCAAATCACTTGTGTACAGAGGCTTATTGGAGCTTATTGGCTCACAAAATCTTACCATTACTGTATTGAATATTTAACCATGAGGATATGTTCAAGGTTAAAGGTGTTCTCGTATCAAGAGGCTGTGATTTTTTGTCTTTCACTTGTCTCCTTATCCTACGTGACTTTGCTGTATCCCATCGTAGGATTCCTACATGCACAGTTGAACACACAACGCATTTAAATATTTGAATACTCTTACAATGACATGCTCCTTAAAAGAAAAAGAACTCTCCAGCGATAAACAAAACACTGTCTTTTATTTGTTCTCAAAACATTCAACCAGTGACGATGTAAAATAGCTGAAAAACGGTTCTCAGTGACAATGCAAGAAAAGTTATGCTTCTGTAGGATGCAAAATTTCGTTCGATGTGATGTGCTGAATAATGTTGCATAAAATAACATACTTGGTGCACATGTTTTATGCTTTTGTATTTACTATACAATAATTGAACACAATAGGGTTGGTGAATATGTAGCAGTGCAAAATCGGTGCTCATATCGCAGTCGTCGTTTTCGTCTTCGCAATGGTATTAAATATTGAAGTAAAGAAGCGGTTTCACAAAACCACTAGTTGCATGCACGTTTTCTGTAAAGCCATAGTATAGGGTGCAACTTGTTCTTTCTGTTTCTTCCTCGTAATATTTTACAAGTTTATTGGTTTCACAATTAGATTATTGCCTGCTCCCAACTTCTCGACTTCTCAATCGAACCCAGCCTTCTCCAGCATGGTGTTACTTTGTAGCTGCACCTTTACTGCCTGAGCTAAGGAAGGAGCCACCGTTCCTTCTATGCTCTGCAGAGTTAAAACAATGTTCTATATGCCTTCATAATATTTAACTCTCAATTCTCATACATCTATGTTGGTTATTTCTCACCTTACTTCAAAAGGCTACTTTTCCCTTCAAGGGTTCCAGAAAGAACGAGAAAGTTGAAGTTCTCCAGCTAAAAGTCAGGTTGTATCAAATCGTGAATTATTCAATTATGATGCACTGTAGAGCGCATAACGTACAGAATTAGAATAATGCATGGTTTAGGCTATAAAGTTGTGGCATGTTATAATAATATCAATGACCGGAACACGAAGCACTAACGAATAAGCGATGATTTTTTTTGACGTAGGACTACGTCTGTGTTTTCAATACTGGGGTACACGTTCGAATTGCAAAAATTTGGAGCGTCACGAAAACTATATAGGTTTTGAACGTTAATAACTAAGTCATTCCACGATTGATTTTCAAAATGTTTGCACCAATCGATCGGAACATTTTCTACGCTTCGATTTAAATATTTAAAACTATTGATTTTTAACATTCAACTATTGAAATTAACGCAAATATAAGGTGATGTCTTATAATGCCGATTTTTCAGAGTAAATTTACCAAATACACAGTACTTTCCTAGTACCGACTTCATATTTAAGTAACGAACGTCTCCTAGGCAGCCATGAATGTTATATAAGGGGTACACCTTCGCATTTTAAATTAGTTATTCGGCGGGCGTGGAGCTGTGCAGAGTAGGATCTGCAGTTGGATCGTAGCCGACAGCAGCACTGGCGAGCAGTCGTTGCCCAGAGAGGCGTTGGTGCAGTTGGCTATTGTTGCCGATGCTCCCGTCAACCTCGCTGCGAGAAACATGGCTGCTGAAGCCTACGAGTTGGCGGGAAAAAGCCGCCCGTGACAACGAGACAAGAATCCACAATCCCACGTCACCTGCAGATGGCCACCCGCAACGCCGAGTAGCTGAACCTAGAATACCAAGAAGAAAGCCCAAGTATAATCGCGAACCATGTTTCTCCCCCGTCAACTAAATCCGTCCTTTTCAGGACGACCAAATCAGTTTGCCAACTAAAGAGTTTGTTTGGTTAAAATTTTCTCTTGTGCTGTTTCAAATTTATTTCAATTACCGCGCCCCGGCTGAACATAGCATTCATTGAACGCTGCGTCCCGGAGTAAATGACAAAGAACGTTGAACAACCAATGAACGAAATTCTAGAACGGTTAATTCAAACCGAAATGCGACACTTCAGATCGACCATGTGGTTGAGTTCGTTGTAGTTCCTAGTTGTGCATAGCGGATTAGTTGCTGGCGGTGGCAAGCAAATTAGAAATGTTTCGGCTAAGAAAATCATCCGTCTAGCGTGTAATAATTAAAACTAATTATTGTGGCACAATAACTAAAGTTCGTCCCCTTTGATGCAATACGTATCACACTGCCCTCGTTGGTACCGCTTTCTTTCGTGCACTAGCATCCGACGCCATTACCTAATAGCTCTTAGCAGAACATTTTGATTCAGTCTTACGACAGTCGTGGAGATGTGCAGTGGCTGTATGATCGCAGTTGGCGGTAGCAAGCACTCTGGAGGGTGCACTGGCGAGCAGTCGTTGCTCAGAGAGGCGTTGGTGAAGTTGGCTGTTGTTGCCGATGTTCCCGTCAACCTCGCTGCGAGAAACATGGCTGCTGAAGCCTACGAGTTGGCGGGAAATGCCCCCCGTGACATCAACGAGACAAGAATTATCCCACGCCACCTGCAGATGGCCACCCGCAACAACGAGGAACTGAACCAAGAATACCAAGAAGAAAGCCCAAGTTCATTCACGAACCATGTTTCTCCCCCGTCAACTAAATCCGTCCTTTTCAGGTCGACCAAATCAATTTGTCAATTAAAGAGTTTGTTTGAATTTTTCTATGGTGCTGTTTGAAATTTCCATTACAACGCCCCGACTGAACATGGCATTGCATTAAACGCCGCGTCCCGGAGTAAATCGCAAAGCGCGTTTAACAACCAACGAAACAACAGACCCATAAGTATCTTCTTCGCATTCAAGATAGTGGCCCTCTCAACCATCGTAGAAAATACAACCAGGCCGTATCATCATAAAGAGCCACCAAATGCTTTCTAAAGAGTTTACAATAGAATTTTCATACATATTTACTTCCGAAAGCTGGTCAACGTTCCATTAGCACTTTTTCGACCTAGACGTCTATCGGCAATAATAGACTTTGAATTCCCAAACAGATCACAACCATCTACAACGCAATAAGGATAATGATCTCCAGGTGGTCGATCATATCAACAGGATGTGCTCTTAAGGTGCATTCTCGCTCCACCATCTCGGAAGGCAAACAGTTCCAGTAGCAAAGTTCGGAAAAAGAAAACATATAGCACCACATCTACCGGGTGCTGAAGCATTTTAGCCCGATACTGTCGTTTCCTTCAAAGCGATAAGCATTATGAACAGCTTCGTCCATGATATTTCTGAGCGGATTGTAAGCGTAGCTTCCCGACTGACTTAAATCAATTGGGAATTAGATTGCTGCGTAGTCCTACGTCACCTTTGCGCACAACCCCATATGGCTGAACCTTGTAATTTTTTTTATCAACTTTCGAATTATGTATCAATATCAGTGCTATTCTTTGTATAACAGCTAGACTACGTTTGTCTTTTCTATACCGGGTGTCATTGCAAAATATTGAAAAATTTAGAGGGTTACGCCAAAGTGAAAGGTTTTTCAACGCTAATAACTCTCGTTTGACTGAACAGAATTTTTAATTTCATTAATCGTTTGATCGAAAAAAAACATGCAATTTTTTTGCATAAACATTTGAATTACGTGCTTCTAGTGTAAGTAGTTCAATTATGTTTTTTTCCCACATATATTTAAAATTTAAAAATAAATATTTAAAAATTTATTTTTCCCAAACGGGCCCTCAAAACGGATAGCAAATGGCTCAAAATTGTTTTCTGATTTTCATTTCCTTAGGATTCAATCCACATTTAACACTGCGATAGTGTTTTATTTTGTGATCGAGCCATTCCCATTAATGAATTTTGCATCCTACTGAATTCGCGTGACGCTCTTATGACGTTTGCATTGAAAAAAAATGGACAAAAATTACCGATTTTTCATGGGTTTACCTTCACCCGCACTGACAAAACTATCCATGCAACATCAATCATAGTAACCCATGAGTCAGCAAGCAAAATTTGACAGCTCTACCAGTCGAACTCTAACCGTGATGGCAAAAACAGTGAAGCAACTCCGTTCAGAAGTGTGCGCGTTCAAAGAACGGCACCCCGTCGCGTCGAAAACGGACATCGTGCGGCACTTTGTGGACGCCAAATACGCCCGTTCCGGCATCTACAACACCTTGGCACTATTATAAAACAATCAGAGCATCGAAAGAAAGCCCGATTCCGGACAGCCGGCGACCCTGAGCAACAAGAAGCTCCAAAGGATGCTGAAGAGGAAGACCGAGGGAAAAGTGGCTACATCGCTGCGTGCGCTTGGCTGGGAGGTCGGTTCAACCGGCCAAACAGTGAAAAAGTACCTGGCGAACATGAACATACTTGTCAGGAAGTGAAAGTCGCGTCCACAGGTTTCGGAGCTGCAGGCAATGATGGAGCGGCAGCGGCTGAATAAGATGGTCAACTCGATTTTCCCGGCGAATCGCGACGTGGCGGTGGTGATGGACGACGAGACCTATCTCACCCTGGATAGCAACGACTGGCAGGGAACTTCGTATTTTACTTCCCCAACGAAGAAAGTGAGCTCCGAAGTGAAGTTCATTTCACACACCAAGTTCCCTAAAAAGGTGCTGCTATGGCTGACTATCAGCGAGAAGGGGATGTCAAAGCCGCTCTTCTTTCGCTCCGGACTGGCCGTGAACGGGGAAATTTATGGTACGAAATGCCTGCCGGAAGAAGACGCGGTGTTCTGGCTGGATCTGGCGTCGGCCCACTACTCGAAGCGATCGTTGGAGGAGATGGAGCGGCTGAATATCGATGTGGTACCAAAGTGGGCGAACCCACCCAACGTCCCCCAGCTGCGTCCCATCGAGAATTTCTGGGCCAACCTGAAGCATAAGATCTACTCCAACAATTTTGTCGCGAAAACTGAGGAATTGATGAATAAAACGAAGAAAGAACTTAAAAACATGCCTACACGCATGTTTTTGTCCGCCATGGTGAATGTTTCGGTTAACTGCCGGAAGGCCACTCGCAATGGCATAGATTTTTTGTGCAAAGAAGCTTAAATAATTACCTTCCATGGGAAATTTATCAAAACCAATTACCTGTCTTAGCTTTTTTTTATCACCATCCGAAAAAAGTCCATTTTTTTAATGCAACGTTACAATGCTACTCAACGCTTGTATATAAGAAATGGGGCGAAGCGAAATGATTTCAGTTTTAGACATCAGCTCTCAGAGTTACCATGGCTCACCCGGATGTGGCACGGAAGATAATGCAAGGCCGGAGAAGCACTGCTTGCTAAATTCAATCTAGCTGCCGAGATGCAATTTCCCCACCACCACCCCCAAAGGAAACGACACCCGCCACCACCAACAACCAGCCCCCCGCACCGCCGGCCCCCCCCCCCAAAGAAGAGGAGAAAAAACAACCACCCAAATAAAACATAACAAAAAATAGTATTCAACCGCGCCCCCCCCCCCCCGCTCTTTATGAAACACATTAAAAAAAAAGTGTGTTTTACCGACATTTTTCTGGCCCCACCCCGGACCCCCCAAAAAAATCCCCAAAAACCCCAAATTTTGGATTTTGGGAGGGGTTTACTCCAGAGGGGGAAAATTGGTGTTTTCCCCAAAAACAACCCCGCTAGGTCACTGATCTTTAGTAGAAAAAATCAGTGGGGTTGTGTTTAACACACGACCGGTTGACGTAGACTACGTTAACCCGTTTGATTAGTTTCGTAGTGTACTGTTCTAATGGGACGTTGGGTTAGCATAAATAAGTGAGAAAGTATGTTAGAACATGCTATGATTCGCTTCTTAGAAATTATTTGGCAGCTGTGGAAAGGAACGTTTGGTTTGAATGTTAGTATGATGAAAGGGCAACCATTGTGCTGCCTGTAGTGATAGTGTTGATATGATGGACCAGCTGTAGACCATTATCCATATCGCGTAATCTCGAAAATCTATCGATAATTGATAAAGCTTTAAGAGTTCACACTGTTTCAGTTATTTTTAAATGTTGATTTGACCTCTACCCTTGCCGTAAGGCCTAGTCTGATCAAAATAGCGTTGGTGTTTGTCCTCAAAGATCGTTAGACCAGCATTAGACAGTAAGTATGTTAGCAAAAATCTATTGTACATTCTTTAGAAAGCATTTGAAAAGTATTTGCACTTTGTCAAGTTGGTTGACCACTCGATTTTATTTCCCACTTCGAGTTTAAGGCCCTTCTCTAGCTTTCCGACAAGTAGTTAGCAACGCATTACCTCTGGTTGCTTCCAGTTTCACCCGATAACCTCGAGTTCGCTCGGCATCGGTACATGGTCCATTCGGAGGATTTTTCGAATGTTCGATCATAACGCGCTTCCGAAATTTGCGCAAACGGTTGGCATCAAAATGAATAGGCATTGTACTTATTCACCCTTTCACAGTTTCTCAAAACTTATTTCTTCCTAGAAGTAAAACGCTATCCAACGCGAATCGTTAATACAACAGAATAACTATTCATAACAGTACTCATCGAAATGTGCATGTTCGAGAATCAAAACATTGTCCGTGATAGGGAATTTCTTGAAACTTGCCAAAACGCAACATTCTTTAAAATTTTCATACACCGATTGATGAATATGTATGCGAAATACATTAATCTTTTATTTGTAAAACTTTATAAACCTGAGTAAATAGAATGGCAATCGTATAAATTTCATGATTAGAGCAGTCTCAAAAATAAATCAATCAAGAAACAATCGAATTCTTAGCGTCCGGTGTCTCAATTTTTCGTGACGGTAGCCATTTGTAAATTGTACAAAATGCTCAAGGTATGCAACCAAGAGAAAACTAATATTGTTTTAGCCACCGCTGTCAGCCAATCGGTAAGAACCAAACATTCAAATCAAACAAACTCTCTCAAAATTAAATTGGTCATCCTGAAAAGGACGGATTTGAAATGGTCCGCATTTGAATTAAAACCCTCTCTGCGCCTTACCAAAAGATGTCTACCAAATATCACACACACGCATAAGCACCTTATTTCGCTCCTCGTGGTTGCATCCACCAGCTGGCTACAAAGACATTATCTACCAAATATCACACACACACACAAGCACCTTATTTCGCCCCTATTAGTAGCACCCACCGGCTGGCTACAAAGACATTATTTGCCCAAGCAACCGACTGCCTAGCACAGCACAGCATAATGTATGGCTGCCTAGCAACGGTTGCCTAGCCAACGGCTTGGTTACAACAGACTGCAGTGCAATCAGCTACCTGACCAATTGGTAGGTCGCCAGTGCACTTTCTATGGTGCTAGCCACAGCCAGCTGCCAAATCTAAATTGGCGTCTTGCCGCTCCGCTGAATGAAGCTAGTGCACCCTCCAAGGTACATGCTATCGCCCGGCGCCAGCTGCCAACCCATACTGGCTCGATGCTCCGCACAGCTTCAGTACTGCAGCACGAATGAGAAAATTTGCGAAGGTGTACCCGTTTTATATCGTTCACTGCTGCATATGAGACCTCCCTTGCTTACATTTGAAATCTGTGATAGTAAAATTGAGTTCATTTAGTAAATTTACTCTGAAAAATCGGCATTATAAGACATAATCTCATATTTTGGTTATTTTCAATAGCTTGAAATTGTTAACGGATAATGTTTGATAGTTGAATTGATACGCGGGAAAATTTCCAATCGATTGATGTAAACATCTTGTAAATCTATTGAGCATTTATTACGTTATTAGAGTTTAATTTGTAACAATATTTCGTGACGGTCGCTGATTTTTAGATTTTCAATTGACACCCTACCCTTCCCGTAAGACGTAGTCTACGTCAAAAAATACTGAATTTTTTGAATGAAAGTACAATTTTCAATGTTCTGTCCTTGAATGTTTAAACCCAACGACCACATGTAATTTTTATTTTAACGAAACTGTTTTCTAGTAGCTCTACGTCAACACTTTGTACAACCCATTCGGTGTTGTCCCTTGTAGTTTTTTTTTTTTCATTTTGGCTACTAAAAAATATGTACCCTAGTTTGCAGTTATTCCGTCTAGGGTTCGGTGGTGGATCTGATACTAATTCCTCATCATTGAAGTTGCCTACAATAACAGCACCGACAAACCGACATTACAAAGACACATTTTTTTTCAGATGGGATATATGGTTCGTTCGATTAGAAATATCAAACAAGCGACCAAAAGAGTTATATTATCTGTTTGCTCTCGTGTCCTTGTTCATAGAACAACGGAAATGATTCCAAAATGGCATCGGACTTTTTTTTTACCCCACGCCTTTTCCGATCCACAAATATCCATATCGCATAGTATTTGACAGTTTTTTTTTCTCTTTTAAGAAACAAGATATCCAATACTTTAGTTCCAATATGGCTTCAAACATCTATTTCGAGACATTATACGCCTTTTGCTATCCAAAAATATCGATGTTGCAGGGTATTTGACAGTATTTCACACGTTTTCCGAAGCGGAAGTAGCCATCTTGGATTCCAAAATGGCATCGAACAACAATTTACAGCTTTAATTCTTAGGCCGTTTCTGACCCAAAAATATCCATATTACAGGGAATTCAACAGTGTTTCTCACAATTTACTCAATAGAAGCCGCCATCTAAAATGGCGTCGATTTTCCTCCTTTTCGCCGTTCCCGATCCAAAGACATCCATTTTGCGGGGTTTTAGGCAGTAAAAAATCAAGAAATACATCAATTTACGATCTTTTTGATTTATTACGACATTTTATGTTATAACCAGGGAAAAACACTCTCAGTGTGAATGCTCGCCTGAATTTGGGACACTAGATTTGAAATTCGGAGCTGTGTTTGAGACAACGCCAATCTCATGTCATCTTCAACGTTCAGTCTGTTTCTTGTCTTCGTTTTGATTTGAAGTAGAGTTGAAAATCCGCTTTCACAAAGGTATGTTGACACGAATGGGATTAGGATCTTCAATGCCTCCATGGAAACTTTGGGGTACGAGCCATACATAGCACACCAGAACTGGCTCAGTTCCTTTTCATGAAACAAATCGCGAGACGAAGAATCGTTTTTCAGGTCCAAGTATTCATCCTGTATCTCATCTGGAAGGCTACCCACATCCAATGAAGATGAAAACGGGTTGCGTACTAAAGCAGCTACTTCTTGCTTCAACTCGGGGAAATACTTCTCAAATTGCTGCTCCAGTGAATCCAAATGTGCAATAATTTCTGCTTGGAGAGCCGAAGTCAGCTCGCTTGCTTCTTTATCGGTCATATTGCACAGACGATCAAACATGGCAACATTTCCCATCTTAACTTTTCGGCGCCAATTTTTTAGTTTTTCCGCGAATGCATGAAGATGATCTTGGAAGTAAACAAGATTGGATTGTTTGCCCTGAAGTTTCAAATTCAGCAAATTCAGATGCTCAAAAACATCAGCTAAGTAAGCGAGACGCTTCTGAAAGTCTCCTTCATTAAAATGTGCAAGGAAATCATTATTCCCTTGAGCTTTCAAAAACGTTTGGATCTCATCCTTCAACTCAAAAACACGGTTGAGTACATTACCCTTCGACAACCAGCGTACGGAAGTGTAGAAAAGAAGAACCTTGAATAAACGTGTATTCAGGGCTCCAGACTTAACATAGTTAACAACCTTTATGACCAATTCTAGTACTTTCAATAACCCTTCCGGCAACGTCTTGTTGGCAAGAGCATATCGATGGATCATGCAATGGACACCTGCGGCATGTGGGGCAAGCTCCTTGACCTTCTTCTGAAATCCAGATTTCTTGCCAAGCATTGCAAACCCCACAAATTTTTTTCCACTGCAAGTCACCAAATTCAAAAAACGCCTTGATTTTAGCCATGATATAATCACTTTTGGTAGTAGTTTCCAAGTCACAACAGAAAAGAAACTCCTCCTTTAAATCGCCAGCAGAGCATACGTACTTCACAAACACCAACAGTTGCGCACAGGAACTGACGTCCGTGGATTCATCGAGTTGAATTGCGAATAAAGGAGATTGTTTTATTTCTTCCAGAACTTGCTCTTTTACGTCTTCGGACACATGGGCAATCCGTCTTTACACAGTGTTGTTTGATAATGACACTTGCCGCATTTTCTTTTCACTTGCTTCCCCAAGAAATAAATTCAACATTTTCAGCATGCTAGGTTTGATCAGAGTTTCTCCGATCGTATGAGGTTTTTTGTTTTTTGCGATTTCCAGTGCTGTCTCATATGACGCCTGCACTACTGCTGTGTTTTGTTGTTGAATGCTGCCAGTGCCAGTGGCATCGAATCTCTGCCGTTTCAAGCCAGCTTCATGACGCCGAAAAAAGTCCACATCCTTAGTACTATGCTCGGCATGCTTGGTATCCAAATGCCGTTTCAATGTTGATGGCTTCATTGATTCAACACTCAACACAACGCCACAAAGCACGCACTGTGGCTTATCGATGCCATTAACGATTATAGTTGTGAAACCGTATTTCATATAATCCTCGGAATACTTGCGTTTCTTTTCCATGGTGAGGCCGTCTATAAAGTACAGCATAATCTTGTTCTTTTCTGTAACTATTTTAAATTCATTGAATACTTTACCTATTCAAGTTGACAATATTTAGTTTGCAGTGGTAAACCAACATCTCAGCAAAATTTTAAATGTGGAAGCAACAAATTGGTCGGTTGATTGATTCGGAACTCGACGCGTGAATGGCCAGTTCAGTTGTAAAAGAAGACAAAACAAATGAGCCAACTACTACTGCGCATTCATTGAGTTTTTCTTCACGTTTAACGACGCACCAGGACGCACACTAATACATCAACTCACATCTCAGTAAGAAGGAAAGAGCAGGTAAAAAATGAATCCATTCAATCGCGTGTGCTAGCAAGAAAAAGACAATGGAAGAAGCAACTGTCCTTCGTTGCCTTCCGATCACCACTACTCTGCTCTACTCGAACGAATTATAAGACGCACGAAGACCAAAATATACTCGTTTATTCTTTAAATTCATGCACTTTATAAGTAGGTTGCATTTTATTTTATGGATCAGTTATTTTTTTATTCTGTATGCATAAAAATTGTCACGCTGGTCAGACGCCCGCGACCCCCCTAAAAGGCCCTGGCGGTCGCGGACCACCGGTTGGGAAGCCCTGCTCTGATTTTCTCCCCCTACTCCTACTATTCTTACCCCCCCGAGGGAAAGAGGGGGGGGGGGGGGCAAAAACGCCCCCCCCCAACAATATGAAGAGAGACCCCCCCCTTTGGGGTTTTTCCACTTTTTTTTTTGTTATGGTTTTTTTTTATAAAAAAAAAAAAGTGTGAAATAGTCGGTGAATGCCAACAATAAATCCCAAAAGCAAGAGGTAATTTCTCACCCATGTTAGGCATTGGGAGAGGGAAATAAACAGATCACTAGAACCAGAACAACGCAATAGGTAGTATAAGAGCACGATCGGTCGCATTTTCTTTTGCCAGTCAAGGGGGTATCCTCCCTCTTGCCTACCCCGCATCTGGGGTAGTATGGTAAAAGATTATGCGCCCGATTGTATACTACCTTCATATGCCCTCCGCTCGTTTTCAACTTGTATCTTTCAATTTTCATAACCTGCCGTTACTCTATACGGAACTATCAATGCTTTCTGTTCAATTCCCTTAGTTCTAGCAATAAATTACTGTCCACTCCTAGAGCCTGTCATGTTGATGGAAATTATCTGCTTCTGACAAATTTCATCATGATTAGACATGTTTAACAACTTCCTTGACAAATCCTTAACTTGCGACCAAATTTATCTACAAAGACAAATTTGAACACATCCATAACAACTCTTTTACGTTCTGCTAGGTTAAACTGATTTGACAAATTTTAAGGTGCGCTCCAGTGAACTTTTCTGCACCTGGAGATCTGTTATTCTTTTCTACTGCACTTATGGTCTTCCCTTGCAGTTTTCAATCAAATGTTTCAGTCCAACGTTTGTTCTGTTTTGCTTGATCTATCGACATGGGTCACCTACAAAGAATTCGTTACGGTTGCGTTTGTGTAGAATTGCCAGTTTTTTTTTTTTTTCAAAGGTTTGTTTATTTCAGTGGAGCGCAAACTTATCCATTGTGGGCAAGCCTGTAATGTTTCCTAGTAACGTTTAGGTACGGCATTGAGAAGATTTTTTAAATTTGACAAGCCTAGCGACCATTTCTTCTGACCTGATAAGATTTCCATCGTGAGTGTGTAGAGGATTTTCACGTCTCTCGCGTTCCATCATCGATAAGTTTTGAATTTAGAAACAAAAATACGGAAAATTCAAGCAACGATGAATATGATATCTGTATCTTCAGCGATCGATTTTCTCATTAATAAATTACGTGTAATAAATTCGACCAGGCTCAAAATCCTTCTCTGCCCTACGTCGTAAAATGTTCGGTATACTGAATCATTTTGTCGTAGTAATGCAATGAAAAAAATCGTTGAAGGAAACATCACTGCAGTTATGTCCTAACGATAATAAAGTTTTTTTTTTCCATTATTCAAACACATCATAAAAAGTTAAGATAACCCGTTCATAGTCAGAAGATCAATCGAAGAATAAGTTGGTGGTCGAAGAATAAGTTGAGATGCCCACCCGGAAGCTAGAGAATCACGTTACATCCTTAAAGTGAGACAGGTCAAGCAACTGAAACATTGCTTAAACTTCGAAAACTCCTCGATGGCACCGATGTAATCGTGGAATTCTACGAAACTCTGAATATCAGAAAGTGCACCGTATCATGCTCCTATGGAAGAAGTATGTCGGATAAGAATGTTCTTGAAGAGCTCCGTTCCCAACGTGTGGTTGATGCTAAACGCTTTACATGGAAGGATCAAGACTATCCCAACTCCAACAATACTGTTATCGATTCAGGGAACAACTATTCCCGAGTTTCTTTACTTTGGGTAACACAGAATCGTGACCAGACCATATTATACAAGCCACTTGCAATGTGGAAACTGTCGTCACTATGCTCATACTAAGCGAAACTGTAAAGAAAATTCAATATGTCCGGAATGCTCAAATGAGCATGAATGTGATCCACCTTGTCTAGCTGAAACCCATTGTGTGAACTGCAAGGGGCTAGTGGGGTGAAAAGTAACCTCCTTGACCAGGCCCTACGTTGTGATTTATATTTGAGAGACACGACGATGACAAACGAAAGAAATAAACCAGACCACTTTGCTTTGCTACTGTATTACCACCGAGAGGCAGCGTGCCAGCTCGGTGCGTACTTTTAACAAGACGATAGGACACCACTAGAACACCACTAAACTATATTGAGCGATCTGTCTCTTTTATAGGGGACACGAAGTACGGATGAATAGTGCCGTGCGCACCGCATCATTACAATGGTGCATGGATATTGTTCAGTCGTAACGTAATTTATGGACGATCGGAACTGCTCGAATTGTGTTATCAGTAGTCATCTCACCTTCTCTCATACAGTCCATTATCAGACCTTCGCAGCTTCCGATCATGTAGCCGATCGTTATCACCCATTATCATTTTACCCATCTTCCCGCTGATCCATATAAACCCGATAGCAATAGATTAGATGATTCAGTATCAAATAAACCATCTTTTACGCATCGCACGGAGTATCGTCGTGAATATTCAGTGGAGCTTAAATAAAGTGTCGTTCTTTAACTCAAAACTCCAAGCACAAATAATTCCAACGTCGAAAATCCTACATAAAGTTTGGTCCTTCGAGCCGGATTCTTGCTCTTGGAATTTGTGCTTGTGATTTATCGTTGTCGTCGGTTCGAAGAGATATCGCCGGGTGTGACTAAAGACGGTGGACGGACCGAGAAAAGAAACTGAATATCGAACCCAAAAAACAAGTGGATCAAGTGAGAAGAATTTAATCGTTTCGAGTGGACTGCAGTGAAACAAGAGTGGTTGGTGCTTACGGTCGCTGATTCACCCGTCGCCAAAGAATAGTCGTTTGGAAACGGCTATTGACTACCCCGAAGTATTGTTCCCGAGCACTATTGTCGTCCACTACTAAAGCGTGGCTTGGGTGCCACTTTCGCAGCCTGGCTTGGGTACACCGCGTGGGGTGGCTTGGGTTCTACGACTACTGTAAGTACTACAATCTGCATGCTGCATGTGATCCAACTGGCAGAAAAATCAACTTAGCTGAGGATTTCTGCATCGACAAATTTGTCATCCCTTTTGCATGATCGACTTGGTTGGGATTTGGGAGATTTTTGCGATTTGACTGGAGAGGTGCGCACGTGTTTCACACGAGGTTCTTGAATTGTTCTCGAACAGGCAAGAGTCATAATGCCGTCTAATTTGAAAAAGTTAGTGAAGAGTGAGCGATTCTGTCTCGACTCGTTAAATAAAATGTTGCATTTGGTAGATACTTATGAAGAGGATAGAGATAGGGACATGCTTGAGGGTTGGCTGGATTGCTTAACTGAGATTTTCGATGAATATAAGGAGAATAGGTTGTTGATGGAGTGTTCGGAAGAATATCAAGGAAAGGTGAAGCAGAAGTTAGAGCAAGAAGAAGAAGAAGAAGAAGAAGAAGAAGGTCAGCCCCAGTCGGTGGAACAGGCGAATTGCGAAGCCCGTGCCTCAGTAGAACTCAAGTATTTGAGAATGAAGGGTTTCATAATGTCCAAGCTTCGCGCTAATGCCCCTGAACCAAGACAACCTGCCCCTGTGAATGTCCCACAGACTCGAGTCAAACTGCCGGAGATCAAACTCCCAATTTTCGATGGGAATATCAGAGAATGGTTATCGTTTCGTGACTCATTCCGGTCCTTGATCGACTCGAACCCCCAACTGAGTAGTGTGGACAAATTTTCTTACCTTCTATCTTCTTTGTCGAAGGATGCGAAACGTGTCATCGAAGTGATCGAAGTCACGTCTGATAATTACCTGGTAGCGTGGGAACTCCTTGAAAATCGATACGATAATAAATATCTAATCGTCAAATCGTATGTTGAGGCACTTTTTATGATCGATCCAATAAAAAAGGAATGTCATGAAGCTCTAAGTCGTTTGATCGATGCATTCGAACGCAATTTGCGAATGCTGGAGAAAGTGGGTGAACAGCCGGGGAATTGGAGCACGCTATTAGTCTTCATGCTCAGCTCTCGTCTAGATCCAGCAACGTTGCGTCACTGGGAGACGCACAGAAAGTCAACGATGGTGCCCACATATACTGAGCTAATTGAATTCCTACGCAGCCAAAGTTTAGTTTTGCAATCAGTCGACGCTTCCAAATCTCGATCGTCCGATTCGTCTCGTTCCTCCTCCCAGCGCCCCGCCTCCTCAACAGCACCCAAGCAAAATTTAGTGCATTCGGCAATGACGGCTCAGAAATGCTGCCCTTTTTGTAAACAGTCTGCCCACTCACCATACCAATGCGAAGTCTTTCGAAAAATGACTCCTCCACAGCGGTTCGATGCCACAAAAAGGAACGCTCTGTGCATCAACTGTCTGTCGCCTTCGCATCTCGTGAAAGCTTGTACGAGGGGTACCTGCAGAGTTTGCCAACAAAGACACCATACGATGCTGCACCAAAGGATTGTCGCCACAAGTACCCAATCGGTCCAACCTTCCACCAAATCTTTGTAATCCACCCTCAGTCAGTCACCCTCAGCATCATCGTCAACTTTCAGCCACCAGTCTCAGTCTACTCCACCGAAGATACCATCCCCAGTAGAAAACCAAACCCAAGTCACCGCGGTCCCTACCCCCCAAACAAGCCACTTTTCGATGCCATTCGCCGAAGCCCACCTCAACGTTCCTGCAACTGTCTTGCTGTCGACTGCTCTTGTGAAGGTCTTCACTTCATCTGGTTCCTCGCTCTGGGCCCGTGCTCTCTTGGATTCCGGATCCCAGCTCAACTTTGTTTTGGAGCATCTCGCACAACGGTTAAAACTACGTCGCAGCAAGGAGTTCGTACCAATCAGCGGCGTTGGTCTCTCGTCTACTTCATCCAAACACACCACCATCATTCGTATCCAGTCTCATCGGGCGGATTTCGAGAATAATTGGAAATTCCATGTGCTTTCGAAGCTGACTTTGGAGTTGCCGAATCAAGACGTCGTTGTCTGCAGATCCAGTTGGCCGACTGATATTGTTCTGGCGGATCCAACCTTCAACAAACCAGGCTCCATCGACTTGATATTCGGCGTCGACATCTTCTATGACCTTCTCCGTAACGGACAGATCAAGCCTAGCTCCGGAACACCCGTTTTGCAGAATACCGCTTTGGGATGGGTGGTGTCCGGGACAAGTCAGACCCCTGTGCCTTCTCCGCAAGTCGCCAATGTCGCACACGTTTCGATCAACTCATCAATCGAGGATCAGCTGGCCCGATTTTGGGAGGTGGAGTCTTGCCATTTCAAAAGTACCCTTTCCATCGAAGAAGCGGAGTGCGAGGAATACTTCAAACAAACGACGAGAAGAGATTCATCTGGTCGTTTCGTCGTCGCTCTTCCAACCAAACCGTCGGTTACCTCGCGGCTTGGAAACTCAAAAGATATTGCCGATCATCGGTTCTACTCGTTGGAACGCCGTCTCAACGCCAGTCCCGAACTGAAGGAAGCATACTCCACATTTATCCGAGAGTATGAGCAGTTGGGACATATGAAGCTTATAGATGACTCGCTGCCTACTGCAGGTCCCACCTACTATTTGCCGCACCATTGCATCGTTAGACCAGATAGCAGCACCACAAAGTTGCGCGTAGTCTACGATGCTTCATGTCCCACGGATAGTGGTCCTTCTCTCAACGACGCACTGTTGGTTGGCCCCGTCGTCCAAGACGATCTTCTGAGCATTGTCCTTAGATTTCGCATACCACAATTCGTCATCATCGCTGATTTCGAAAAAATGTATCGGCAGTTTCGGGTAAGGGAGTCCGACCAATCGCTGCAACGCATTCGATGGAGATATTCGTCATCACACCCGCTGCAAACTTACCAGCTCACAACGGTAACATACGGAACATCTTCGGCTCCGTATCTCGCGACGAGATGTCTCAAACAGCTTGCTGAGGAGGGATCAGAGAGCCACCCAGCTGCCGCCGTTGTTCTCGGTCGTGACTTTTACATGGATGACATGCTCACTGGAACCGATAGTGTCGAGGAGGGCCAAACACTCTGCCAGGAACTTATCGAACTCACTAATTCTGCAGGTTTGTTGCTCCGCAAGTGGGCATCAAACAATTCGGATATTCTGGCAGTCGTTCCGCCTGATCTCAGGGATGAACGTACCCTTTTCGAAATCGATTCCACTGCCACTCCCATTAAAGCACTTGGTCTTCAATGGGACGCCTCGCCGGATGTACTACAATTTCATGTGCCGAAGTTCAACACACAATTGCCGATTACCAAGCAAACTGTCCTGTCCGATATTGCCCGCCTCTTTGATCCTTTAGGCTTGGTCGGTCCAGTGCTGGTTCAGGCAAAGTTGTTCCTGAAGGATCTATGGCGAGAAGGTTGTGAATGGAAGGAGGCGCTTACTGAATCTCGTCAACGTTTGTGGATAGAACTTCGCGACAGCTTATCTCATCTTCCAGGCATAAAAATCCCTCGCTGTGTCATAGGTACTACGGAAGTCGTATGCCGTGAGATTCATGGGTTTTCTGACGCATCGGAAAGAGCCTACGAAGCCTGCATCTACATCAGGGTAGTATCGTCCAATGGCGACATCCATGTGAATCTGCTCACCGCAAAATCTAAGATTGCCCCGAAAGGAAATCGAAAAATAGTGGAATCATCAGTCTCCCCCGTCTTGAGCTGTGCGGCGCTCTTCTATTGAGTCACCTATTCGAAAAGGTCGGTACCAGTTTGAAACTCAAGGCCAAAACCTTCTTCTGGACAGATTCGGAGATTACGCTATACCAATTAGCAGCCAACCCCTCTCGATGGAAAACTTTTGTGGCTAACAGGTGTTCGGAAATTCAGCGCATTACAGTCCAAGGTATCTGGTCCCATGTAGCAGGTTCAGAAATTCCTGCAGATGTTATTTCGAGAGGAATGTCTCCTGCACAACTACGAGATTGCTCGGCCTGGTGGAATGGCACAGATTGGCTGTCGCAACCGACTCAATTCTGGCCCCCACTCGGGTGCCCACGAAATAGAAGTTTCAGCTCAGATGAACTGGAAGAACGGGCTGTATCTCTTCCTGCTCAAATACAGCCAACAAACGAACTATTTTCGCTCTACTCAACCCACACCAAGCTCGTCCGGATGGTAGCACTACTTCGACGATTTTCCCATAACGCGAAATCCATTCGTTCGACGGATCGTCGTATTGGGTTCCTGTCTACTACGGAGATCAACGAAGCGGAGCAGTCACTAGTGAAACTTGCTCAAACAGAATGTTTCGCTAAGGATTTCGTGGAGATTACCCGGCATGATCAAGTCAAACCCAACTCTCGCTTAAACACACTCTGTCCGATTCTAGTAAATGGCATACTTCGCGTCGGTGGCCGGCTGCGTCACGCTCCGATCTCCTATGATCAACAACATCCTATGATTTTGCCGGACAAACATCGCCTCACGGAGCTTATAATGGTTCACTATCACCAAAAACTGCTGCACGCCGGTCCACAACTCCTCACAGCTGTCGTACGGGAACGTTTTTGGCTGCTTCGCATCAGAAATCTTGCTCGTCGAGTGGTTCATGCCTGCACTAGATGCTTTCGATGTAAACCTAAGGTCTTAGAGCAGCTAATTGGAGAGCTACCTCCAGAGCGTGTTACCCCAGCTTTTCCGTTCCTGCATACCGGAGTGGACTACTGTGGGCCGTTTTCTTGTCGACCTACTCGTAGGTCCACAGCTATAAAGTGCTATGTAGCTGTGTTTGTCTGCTTGGTGACGAAGGCAGTCCACCTGGGGTGTGTCTCAGACTTGACCACCAACGCGTTCATCGCTGCCTTGCGCCGATTTGTGGCGCGTAGAGGGAAACCAACCCTGATTGAATGCGACAACGCCCGTAACTTTCAAGGAGCCAAACGGGAGCTCCAAGAGTTGGCCCGACTATTTCAGTCCCAACATCATCAGGACCAAGTCTCTCGGAGCTGCTCGGAAGACGGCATCTCGTTCAAGTTCATCCCTCCCAGGTCCCCAAATTTTGGTGGACTCTGGGAGGCAGCCGTCAAGTCTATGAAGAACCACCTCCGCCGAACTGTAGGAAATGTGATTCTGTACCAAGACGACTTTTTGACTCTCCTTATACAAATAAAAGGCCTACTAAATTCTCGTCCGTTGACACAGCTTACTTCGGATCCAAATGACCTCGAGGTGCTCACGCCAGGGCATTTCTTGGTCCATCGATCGCTCACTGCCATTCCGGAGCCCAGCCTTGCCGCCTTACCAACCAACCGATTGGATCGGTTCCAGCAAACCCAGGAGTATGTTCGTCGAATATGGCAGCACTGGCGGACCGAATATTTGTTCGGACTGCAACCTCGAACTCGGTGGACTCAACGGCGCAACAATATTGACGTTGGCACGTTGATATTAGTAAAGGAGGAGAACCTGCCACCACTGAAGTGGAGCATTGGCCGTATCACGAACATCTACAGGGGAGACGACAATTGCATCCGTGTCGTTGATGTGCGGACAAAGGACGGAGAGTATCGACGGGGCATCTCTAAAATCTGCGTGTTGCCCAATCAACCAGACAGCGGGAGCGCCGCTGCCCAGCAAGAAGGACAGTGAGATCCTTTCATCGATCGCAGTGTTTCACTGCGCAACACCGGGGGGTCGTATGACCTCCCGGCCATGTAAGTCATTGTATAATATTGAATTGCAAAAAAAAACTAATAGAATTTTTCGTCCCCCTGCGTCTACTATGTCGCCGCTTGCCCCTGCCAACTACCACGAGCGAGGTTCAAACTGGCTACGATTCGACGGTCTGTCGCTAACCCGACGCATCCACTATACGTCGGATAGGCTTGTGGATTTGCAATGTGGAAAGCAAGGACCTTAGAATGCAAGCCAAGCGAAAACCTGCTGCCGGACCATCCATCGAAGGAGACCTCATACTCATCTCATCATCCACTCATCGAAGCTCGAAACATGCAACAACTCGGATCGGATCGGATTCACGCACAAGTACGCTCAGTACTTCGATGCCATCGTTCATCGTCCGGTTACGGACCCGTGGAGGCCGGTTGCCTCCGCTCCAGTTAAGTGTTGTTTTTTTTCTTTTTGATTGTTTGAAAAAGCCGCCTATGTTTGTTTCCAGAATATGATCCAGCCGAGGACAACGCAGCCACGCCGCACGAGGAGAAGGATGAATGGGACTGATTCCGATCGAAGGCCAAGGTTACTACTTCTACACCGATCAGCTGATCGTCCGAATCTACTAGCCGAGTAGTCACATGGTCACGAACTCGAACCCGACGGGATACGACGTAGCACGTGGAGGATCTAGTAAGCAGCAGCACATCAGCAAACGCAGTCGAGGCGACAGAGAGGAGAAAGGGGATGAGAAGAAGCAGCAGCAGCGTGATCATCCTACAAGAAGAAGAACGTTGGAGCATGACATCAGAAGATGATCAGAAAATTGATAAGTTAGAATAGCAAAGAACCTAAAATGAATTGATAGTTAAAAGATAAGGGTAGATGGATAACAGCGTAGCTTATTTGACAGGCTTGAAGTTAATTAGGAATGTTAAAATTAGTTAGTTAAAATGTTCATTTTCACGGTGGCCGGCATGTTCAGTCGTAACGTAATTTATGGACGATCGGAACTGCTCGAATTGTGTTATCAGTAGTCATCTCACCTTCTCTCATACAGTCCATTATCAGACCTTCGCAGCTTCCGATCATGTAGCCGATCGTTATCACCCATTATCAATTTAACCCATCTTCCCGCTGATCCATATAAACCCGATAGCAATAGATTAGATGATTCAGTATCAAATAAACCATCTTTTACGCATCGCACGGAGTATCGTCGTGAATATTCAGTGGAGCTTAAATAAAGTGTCGTTCTTTAACTCAAAAATCCAAGCACAAATAATTCCAACGTCGAAAATCCTACAGATATGGTGCGCCGACAGTGATGTTCCGCGCTGCCTAATTAAGCTACAATATTAGCATCAGGCTGTTTGCCTGCTAGCCGCTCTCGAAGGGTAGAAACAATACACGCTTCTGGGGGGACGCGTGTTTGGTGCTATCCATACAACAGAAAGCACGCCGTGTGCTGTTTGAGATCGAACACTAACCCTAAACTATAGGTACCGGCCTTATTTAGTGTGTTTTCGGGAGACGATATGTACTCCCAAATGCCCAAGCATATCTTCAGATAATACATTTATCTGCACTCTACCCACTTATACTGCCGTGAAACGCATATCAGTCCCATATGAATAGGAAAGCAAGCAAAGATGGGACTGATATGCATTTCACGGCAGTATACTACTTATACATTTATCTGCACTCTACCCTCTCAGCCAGTAAGTTGGCGTGGCAATAGCTGTTTTAAAAGCATTGTCATTTGCCAGAGTCCATTTCGAACTTCGTTGCACGCAATGACCGTAGTATGAGACTGACAAGCAGTAACTACAAAATGGAAGTAGTACGAAAATGCCGACTGGACAGAATATCAAACTAGAATAGAGACTTTCTTGGATCCCAAAGTTTTACAAATCCCAAACAAGCTAACACAGTTCATATTTAACGTGGCATTAACATATATACCCCGGTCTTTCCGTTGATCAACTGGGAAAAAGGGTACCATGGCGGAATGAAGAGGTTGCCTCTACGATTGACGGCACTGCGCACTTTAGGTAAAATGGATCATAACGACCCTCGATCCCCGAAATCCTTGAGATGATTTAGAACTGAACGGAACACAACACGTTATCTTGAAAGCAAATGAGAATAATAAACTCACAAGCTTGGATAACCTAAGCTTGGACATTTGGCGAAGGGTAGGAGCTTTACAAGGTCGCTACAAAATATTTAAAAAAATCACATCCAAACAAATGATTCGTCCACAGATGATCCTCAAATTGTAGCGGAAGCGATTGAACGTTTCCAATACTAATCCAGATAGACTTTACCTATCCCCTACGCAAAGACCGGTTTCATCCGATAACACTGCTCAGGAAAAAGCAAGGCAGCAAAATAGGTATTTCAAGGTAGTTGACATGGGCGTTTGTAAAGTGCACCAGTAAAGGAACAGGTGTAGATGGAATCGGTTACCCGCTACTAAAAAATCTCCCTTTTCTGGGTAAACTGAAGTTACTGAATACACTGAATAGTGTTTGGCAGTCAGAAGAAATTCCTAAAATCTGGAAGCATGCTGTGGCAATACCTATAGACAAAGCAACAGGATCGTGAAGTGTTCTGTTTACGCTGATGACATTCTATTGGCTGCTTACGGTGTATAAAGGAATTGCTTACGAGCAAAAATCCAACGTGCTGCAGAGTGTGCATAAGATTGGTTATCGTCGGTCGGCTTTGAAGTATTAGTGCCTAAGTGCCATTTACTACATGCATGAGACAATCACCGCCATCGAGGAGCGGTCCAAGATATTAAACTAGATACCATGAACATCCCTACAGTGAAGCAAATGAAAATACTTGGAATACATTTAGATCACGGATTAACTTTTCAGAAGCATTTCTGGCCCTAGAAGATCTATGCCATTCGGAACTCTGTATCTGCTATGAACTCTAAAAACTCGAGGCTCGCGAGAAATACTAGTCAGACTAGTACATAAAGGGTGTTTCGATCAAAATTTGGTCGACTTAAACTTGACGCATTTCCTTTCATCGTGCATTTAAAAATGTTGCACACCCCTCATTTTGAAGATGTGTGCGTGTAGCATTATGCCTTTATTTTGATTTTTAGGTTAGTACTTCAGTTATTAAAATGTCGTCGCAGGAAGAGAAGCAACGCATCAAAATTTTGCACGTGCATGGCGACAATTCAAACTTATCTCACGCCAAGTTGGCGAAATTGTTGAATGTGGCTAAATCAACTGTTACCAACGTATTCAAAGTGTTCGGTAAACGTTTGTCGACAGTCAGCTGGATCGGGGGGAATTCAAAAGCCGTAGGCCACAGTGGCGACAAAAAAAGTTGCCCGCTGTTTCGAGCGGAACCCCAACCTCTCCGTCCGAGATGTCGCAAAGAAGCTGGGAGTGGCGCCTTCAACCGTGGATAAAGTCAAAAAACGAGCTGGACTGTCGACTTACAAGAAAGTGGTGACTCCAAATCACGACGATGAACAAAACACGTCGGCCAAAGCACGATCGCGAAAGTTGTACACGACGATGCTGACGAAGTTTGATTGCGTGGTACAGGACGATGAAACTTACGTCAAGGCAGACTTTAAACAGCTTCCTGGACAGGAATTTTATGCGGTAACCGGACGGGGAAAGGTGGCAGATATTTTCAAGCACATTAAACTGTGGCAGGCCATCTGTACCTGTGGCTTGAAGAGCAACGTTAACATTGCGACCGAAACAGTCAATCAGGAAATTTATCTTAGCGAGTGTCTACAAAAACGTCTACTGTCTTTCCTGAAGCGACATAATTGTTCCGTTCTATTTTGGCCGGATTTGGCATCTTGCCATTACGGAAAAAAGGCCATGAAGTGGTATGCTGCCAACAACGTTCAAGTGGTGCCCAAGGACAAGACCCTCCCAACACGCCAGATCTCCGCCCAATCGAACAATCGTGGGCCATCGTCAAGCGGAACCTTAAGAAGACTCAAAAAGCTGTTGTGAGCGAGAAACAGTTCAAGGCAAACTGGCGTTCTGCGGCGAATAAAGTGGACAAGGAGACTGTACAAAATCTAATGGCAGGTGTTAAACGAAAGACCCGGCAATTCGCATTTGGTAAAAAGGAAGCTTAGCTGAATATTTCTCCGGTATTCTGCATTAACTGAACTTGAAAAAGAAAAAGAATTTGACTTATTGAAAAAAAACTTCGATTGACTCACACACATTACTTTTTGACCAAATTTTGATCGGAACACCCTTTAGTCTGGTTGTGCCGCGTCTTTTGTATGGCTTTACAAAGGCAGTCAGGAGAAAAAAAAACCGTCATAATCAGGCCAGTATATAAAAAAGCGATACGTATAGCATCGGGTGCGTTTCCAACCAGTCCCACCAAAGCAGTCATGTGTGACGGACAACTTCCACTGGAATATCTTGCCAGCTTATTGGAAGCTAAAACTGTGATTGGCGTATTGGAGAAATCAAAGATGAGACTATGAAGGTCTTGATGTCGATTGGCCCAATCAACGTATAGTGAGGGCCGGTGAAAGCTTAGTTAAATCAATGGCTGCATACAGATCTATTGTCAATGAAAATTATAACGAACATTACAAAATGTTTACTGATGGCTAAAATAACGAGGGAATGGTTGGATTTGGTGTATTTTGGAGAACTTAAAAACAAGAGGCAGAATCAACAACGAATTATCCGCAGAGATAACGGCTATATGCACAGCAATTTGCAGTGCCACAGAAAACAAGAAGACAGTTTTTTTTTGCGTAGGACTTACGTCTCTCTTTTCTATTCCTGTATAGGGGCGCCGTTCTAAAATTCCTGAAATCGAAAGCGTTGAGCAGGTTTGGAGAAAAAAAAACAAAAAAACAAGAAGACCAGAATCATCCCACGTCACCTGCACCTGCCCATCCGCAACGACGAGGAGCTGAAAAAACTTTTCTCCGGTGTGACCATTTCTCAGAGTGGTGTGCTGCCAAACGTCCTGAAGCCCAAGAAGACTGAGAAAAAAATTCAATAGCGAACCATGTTCCCTCCATAAACAACTAAAATCCGTTCTTTTCAAGACGATCAAATCAATTTGCCAACTAAAGAGTATGTTTGATTGAAATTTCTCTTGAGCTCATCAAAATTTTCATTACCACGCACCGGCTCAACATGGCGTTGCTTAAAAAGCCGCGTCCCGGATAAAATGGCCAAATCAATCGCCCACGTCATCTTCGTGGTCAAGTGGTTAGCGGTGTCACCCGTCGTTCAAGCGATTGCCATGTAGTGAGGGTTCGATTTCCGTTCCAGCCTGTGGAACTTAGCGCAAAACGAAAATGTCCACACTGGTCCACTGGGTGTTACGTTAAGTTGTTCGTTCATTCTATACTATCTCGAGTTGAAGACGGTGTAAATGTCTATTTTTATCGTAGTATTACGTGCTGCCAGCACTCAGGCCGTCCTGCAGCCCAAGAAGACTGAGAAGAAAATTTCAATCGCGAACCCCCTCCGGTAACAAAAAAAATCCGTCCTTTTCAGGACGACCAAATCAATTTGCCAACTACAGAGTATGTTTGGTGAAATTTCTCTTGAGCTCATCGAAATTTTCATTACCACGCACCGGCTCAACATGGCGTTGCTTGAAAAGCCAGTAGTATCGTAGTTTCGTCGTATTACGTGCAGCCAAACACCCAGGCTGCCCTGCAGCTCAAGAAGACTGAGAAGATAATGTCAATCGCGAACCATGTTTCCTCCGTAAACACAGCATCCATTCAACACTTACAAGCACGTTGGACATTCAACAAACAAAATATTATTAACAGTTAATTCGAGCCGAACTGCAGTTTCTATAAATTTTCGTGGAGAAGCAATAGTAAAGCCTCATACACTAATAGCATAGGGTTTCATGGTTCCTTGGACTGAATAAAATATGGTAGAAATTTATTGATTCGATGACATCAATTTCTTCACATCAACAAGCAGTCCTACGTCAACTTTGCAGTTATGTCACTGAAATAACTCACCCTTTCATTTTTCCGATAGGGCAAGCAGTAATTAGGGCAAAGACATATGCTTTGTAAGCAAACGATGTTAGACATACATGGGTAACTCGCCGGCGTCGGTGGTGTAGTGGTAAGCGTGACTGCTACTTGGCACCCCAGTGGGTCTGGGTTCAATCCCAGTCGACTTCGGTGGCTTTTCTGAGGTGAAAAAATCTGGTCACGTCTTCCTTCGGAAGGGAAGTAAAGCCGTTGGTCCCGGTTCATATTCATGAGTCGTTAGGTAGGGTCCAGGTGGTGGAGTCGTCTGCCTGGCGTCGGTGATTGTCGCCGTGTGAGGAAATAGGCCGACGTAAAATAAAGATTAAAAAGAATATATATATATATGAAACTTGACAGATTAGATGAGAATAGATTGATAGCTAGGAAAATGCGGGAAGTTTAGTAAAAAATCAACCCCAGGTAGCAAGCATGGCAAAATTCATTCACTCGCATGAGCACCGCCGACATAAAATAGCAGTCCTCGGTTGCAAACAAAATAGTGAACGTGTGTAAAGCTTGTATTACACTGTTTGTCCAATAGCCAAATATTTGTCATAGGCAGATAGGCATCTGACAAACATCTATGATATCTGTCAGCTGTCTAGCTGCCTATGCCAAATATTTGGCTATTGGACAAACAGTGTAATACAAGCTTAATGTCTCATATCGAATGATTCTACATGAATCCTCGAAAACGAACACTGTAGAAAGAATAAACGAGGAAAACATAATCATGTGAAACCAATTTTCAGCTAGACGTTATATTGAATGAATGCGTTGCCACTGAACGCAAGCGATTTGAATACACCGAATGAGATTATTTTGATTCAGTGAATGCAATCAGCTGGAAGGATCAGAGCAGAGATACGGTTTAAAATGACGCTTTATGTTTTTATGTTGCATTAGATTGTTTAACATCATGTTAGATCATTAATTGAAACGTTGAATTATGTTTAAGGTATGATTTGAGGAAATGAGTGTGAAATCATATAAATATTCAATCAATCTCGCTCAGCTGAATCAAACTGAATGCAATCGTTAATGATTCAGCGGGTAAAAAATAGGCAATGAGAAATCTTCCACACTGCTACCGTCCGATTCATTCACTGTACGATCAGCTGCCAGTTTTGCTCAATTCTGTTTTCTACGAATAGAATGAAAGCAGAATAGTGATGAACAGAATTGGAATAACTCAAACGTGGTAACGCTCACCTCTGAAGGTTTATGCGTGTGAGTGAGAAATGAGCGCAAAGTGAACCGATTTTTCCCATGCTTGCCAGGTAGGTACTCATAAGAACAGAAGTAGTAGAGTATTTAAAGGTAATGACCGCTTTAATCATTACGAACATCGGGCACTTATCAGGTAGAGAATTAGGCAAACACGCAGAAGCCACGAATGCCCTTAACACCATATCAAGACGCATCCCTTTGATGTAGATGTTCCGAAAACTCAATAATAATCACACACATTTTGGTTCAGTGATTCAGTGAAACAAAGAAAAAATAACATTGTACAAAAGAAGAATTTAAGAAATTACTTAAAAATGATAAGAAACAGGAAGACAGGTTAATCCAATTTATAAAGGTAATAGGTTTAATGAACCGTTTGTAAACAAATTCAAATATAATTATAATTACCAATGAAGACGCGTATGACCTTCAAGACTAAAATGTCTATAACAAAAAAAAATGAATCAAGATTGGAAAACAAATAAAGATGTTAAAGTCTCACAATGATAGAAGTTTTGATCATAATATTCTGATGCATGTTTTTTCATCAGCAAATTGCCCTATACCACTAATTAGAAGGTTTTTATAGTAAACGAATTGGTCATAAATAAAACCGCGGTGATTAAATTTTCCTTCATCACTTTTTAATTGCCACTTATTCAGCAAAATGCCAGGACAAAAAGCCAAATCACAGTTCATCCGTCACGCAAAGCAGTCGACCAAGTTTTCTTTTTTCCCGTGACAACCAACCACAATCAGCTCCATCCCATCCCATCCGATTCACCGATTGGAATTGCTAGACTATTGTGAAAAGAATGAAAGCAGGCCAGTTGATCCATAGCAGTTCTCTTCTAGTCCTCAGAGAAAGCCGTTCCGTAGAGCGTCTTTTTCGCTTGCTTATAACGATTGTTCTTCTTCGTCACTGAAATTTCTTTCAACAAACTTTCCCATTTTCCTGTGTTTGTCTTAAGGCTTGAAAGCTCGTAGAAATTTTCGTTTCAATAAAGCAATCGCAAATACCCCAAGACTCCCCAACCACGTAGCTCTCAAACGAACTTTAGTCCTATCGATGATAGATTTCTTGGTCGTGGGGGATTTTTTCATATTATTTCTGGCTCGCAAAGGCGTGTTTGAAATAAGTATAAATTTCTCAATTTATTTACCGACCTATCAAATATATTTTTTATCTACTAGATTCGATTGCCTTCACCCTTAGTTTAAATTTGTTTAATGTTTATACGTATATATGAAAGGCAAAGCACTTTGATGTCAAAGTAGTCGGGTAACTCAATTACAATACTCTCAGGTACTCTACAGGGGTTTGCCATTGATTTATCAGGATTTATATTTATATATTTATTTCATCTTGATGAAATGTTTACGTCGAGAATGATAATTCAAATTGACAGATAACAAAAAAGTACAACCACACCCAGCTTTTCATTTTAAGATATGCTTTTATTTCATAATGACAATAAAAATAGTTTTACTAAATTTGATCGCAAAAATCTGTTAAACAATCCAATGATCATCGAAACATTATTTCTTTAAGGTAAAACTGTTAAGTGCTCGATAATGACCAGTAGCTACTATCGACTTGGCTCTGAACTCGCGATTTCAATGCCACAAATCTCAACACATCTTTGGACGATACTTCTGCCATTCTTTAGTTTAAGTTGGCAGTTGTTTGTTGGTCTTTTTCTGAAATTTATGCTTTCAAAATTGCGAGTTGGCAATGTTTGACATAGGATACTGCAACCTCACTCCTTATCTGTACTTAATAATACCGGAACATTTACAAATGAAAAAAATTGCACCATCAATAGGACCTATGGTAGGACTTATGGACGGAGACTAAGTATCGAACAGTTAACTAGAGCATGTTTTAGTTGAAAACAGGCTAGAATCGCTCTTTTGGGTATTTTTCGACAATTTCTTATCATGGAGAGCTGATGCACTGAATTGAGTAGAACGATTCTCAAGGAGTAACAAGGAAAGTCTAGAACTACCTTGAAAGTTCTTTATGGTTATTTCAGATATTAGTTCAGTATCAATTGAGGATTGAGATCATCTAAGCTGCCCAAGCAACGCATCTTACTGAATTTTACGTTTATAAAATATCCCTCTGTAAAAAATAAATATTATCCAAGCTACGATAATGATGGACGGATGTGGTGTTTAAGTATAAAACTTAAAATGAGAAGTACGAGTACATAAAGACGAATGGCAGTTTTGTTCCATGGGATAGCATCTTACAAAGACTGATCTGGTTAATATTTGATATTGATTTTGTTGCTTATGGTTTTATTATATTGATTTTGTTACTTATGTTTTGGTTTGGTTACGCCAGTTGAAATATATACAACAACATTTTCATGAAATTCCATTGAAAATCACACCAATACCAAAGTTTTACAGTGAAATAAATACGTTAGGCTATAGTTGGGAACATAAGAAAAATTTGTCTCTAAAATTGGGTCCACGGTTTTTCAATGAATTAATTGTTCATATTTATAAATGAGCAGTTTATTTATAGCGTGTGGCTTCTTTCTGTGAATCTTGGATCCAAAAGTAGGCATATTTGCTAAATTTTAGCAAATTTAGCTTAACCTTGTAGTATACAGAGAATGTGTGAAGAAAATGAGTGCTCGACACTGAAGAAGTCGGTAAGTCGCAGACGAAATAGGATGTAGGCTGAGGATGATCGCCCATTTGACACCAGGACATCTGACCTTCACTTGGAGGCGAACATTCTATTTTTGGATTTGAAAATTGCTGAAATTAGCATCATATCAGATCATGATCTGATAAACAATTTGTATATAATAGGTTAGTTGTAAATAGTAGATTAGGTTATTTGTAGGATGTATGTAGCAGTTGTGGGTAGGTAGTTATTTCATTTTTTTCAGTTTCTAATTTAGAAACCACCAAGATGGTTTCTCTCAGAACAAGTCTTGTTAGACCAGAATATCAAAATACCATTATCAAATTTAAACAAAAGCACCGAAGCTGGTAAGAGAAATCTGTATCAATTAAAAATTTTATGTATGGAACAACCAAAAAACAAGAAATGAACATTCATTTATCATCATCTGACTCAATTCATTCTTGTAACGAACGTTGACAGCAACAAACTAGTAGCAGCAGAAACAGTGAATCAACATTATCGAAGCTGAAAACTTCGGTCAAGTTAGTTGGTGATGACCATACGCAGCCATAGTGACTAAAAAATTGAAAAAATCGATAATCTTACTGAAGTGTATAACTTTAAATTGACGAATAAAGCCTTAACTGCCTAAAAATAATTGGATCATCATGATGCCTAAACGATTTTGTTGGTTACACTATTTATATTGATATTTTATTGCTAAATTTGATTGATGAAGTTGATGAACTGATGAAGTTTATGGATCATTTCCATTTTTTTTAATTGATTTTCATCTGAGTCTTATGGATCATGCATCAGTCTTTTATGGATCGATTTTTATTTTTCTTATAGTTTCTGTTCGTGCTTTGAATTATAGACTTTTATACATTTTTTCCGGTATAAGGAAGCAAGTAATTTTTTTCCTTGGTTCAATATACCTTAAGGATGTCGAACAAGTTACTTACTATCACAAAAGTGATTATACAAGCTTTCTTAAACAACTTTTCACGCATCATTTAAAAATTAATTTGCACTTCTAGGACAGTGATTTCACTCAAAATTAGCCTAATCTTAAAGTATTATCTTCGATTTACAAATTTACATACGTTTTCCATGCGCGAAATGATAATTTTGACTAATGAGTTAATCTTGGAAACATTCTATGTAGCACACGGTACACTTATCAGAAAACATGTAGTTAATACCAAAATCTATGATTGCTTAGAAGAACCTTCTAAGAACGATTGAAAAAAGACATGGTGTAAAATTTAGGATTTTTAGTATGGAGAGAGTAGAAAAAATTAATTCTTTACTAAAGGAAACTCAGATTAATTTCTCATAATTATTTTGTGTCTTTTTTACGGTTTTCTGGCGGGACTTTGAATAGAGTAAACACCTCTATACCAGTCCATTGATGATGTCGTTGTCAGGTAAATCCTTTCGAATCATTTTGCCAGACGTTCACGGAACATGCCAGCCAAGAAACCAAGTTGTAAATGATTCGGAAGGGGTCACGTTTAACAATTTTGAATCCTGTCTTCTGTTGTTTGTTTTTTTTTCTGTTAGTCAGTTTTAGTTAAGTCCGTTGGTGTGTCATTTATGTGCTCTGAGAGTCTTTCGAAGAAGTTTTGCCGAACCAAAAGAAGAAGTTATGCTATTGTTCCTTGTGCGTTAGAATGATATTTTTTTTTTTTTTTTTTTTTTTTTTTTTTTTTTTTTTTTTTTTTTTTTTAACTTAACTCCTCTTGAAGCATTTCACCAGCCATGCAAGGATCATGTCGTACATAGAAACGCTGTAGTAACTGCCTCAAAAAGTGTTATATTTTCATGTTTTCTTTCCTGTTCTCTCAATCATGTTCATGTTCACTGTTTTGTATGGTGTAGGTTCGTCTTTTTGTCTTTTTGTTATTTAGTTTGTCAGTGTCACGTTTACAAGTTTCATAAGGTGTTTTTCTTATCTTTGTAATTTCTTCTTAATCTCTTCAGTCTTTTGTAGTTTAGTTCGCTGGTGTGTAATTTGTGTGCTCTGAGAGTCTTTTGAAGCAGCTTTCTCGAACGAAAAATAAAACGTTGTTGTAGCCAACTCAAAAGGTATTACATTTTCAAATTTGCTTTTCCTTTCTCTCAATCATGTTCATGTCCACTGTTTTGCATGGTGTCATTTCGTCTAACCTCTTCTGATTCATTTATTTTTTCGTTCGCCTTATTCTTTTCATATGTTTTACATTATTCAATTTTTGTTTTTGCTATCATTTCATTTGTCTGTCGTAACTTCTTCAGTCGTTTAGTTAATTGATGTCTAGTTCTTATGTGCTCTGAAAATCATCGGTGCATACCTCGTCTTTCCTCGTTTGATTGACCTACCACTTTGTCCGCCTTAGTCAGGACTTGTCTTCTGTCTTATTGTCTTCTTATTATTCAGTTTAATTCTACTTTTCTTAATTTTCCTAATCCATAGAAGACTTTCTTAAATCATCAGTTAACATATTTATTTCAAATTGAATTCCATAAAATTCAACAACTTCAAGAAGTTACTACCTTTTGATAAAGTGTTCATTTGAAGAAATTATTGTTATTGGTTAAGTGACGTGCGATTGAAATATTCAGATGTTCAGCCTAGTTCGTAGAACAATGTTTTTACTTTTAAACTATTCAATTCAGTTTTTAATTACGGAAATGTTGTTAAAAACAACATTCAATTGCTCTGAGTGACAGCACTCTTTGTGAATGTGAGCAAGGTAACCAGGACACAGATCACGTAATTAGAAACAGATCTGAGCTTTATAATTTCGTTCGGGCTCGAGGTAGACTACCTAATGTACCGGTTTGAGATATTTTGGCCTACGTGATCTTTATAAAACTCATTTATGTGTTTTTGACTAATATTTGCCTTGGGTTGTATGGAAGATGTACCTATACTAATCTCATCACTTTGCAATTCATCCTACTTGAAATAAAACGATAAACACGTGACAGAATTAGTTAGTAATGTTTGTTGTAGTGATTTAACGTAAGCAAACATTAGTAGAAAACAAAACCGATCCTTCAACTGTCCAATTGTTTCATTTATCGTAGGATGAATATAGGAACAATGAGATTAATATGGGGGCAGTAACCCTAGTTTGTTTAATCTGTATGTTTAGTATTAGTTTCTTGGTATCAGTAGTATTTCTGTTTTCCCCTTCTTCTTTGAAAATGTTACATAAAGAAAATGTTCAGTCAGGAGAAGACAATTATAATTAAAAATACATGTGTTTTGCAGATCATACTTTAAATTCCTGCTCCCTCTTTCCATCCATAAATTTGCTACTTCCTCTAACCTCAAGATGGCCGCGAGTAATCGGTTATTCCCCTCTTAACTTTATTTTTAATATCATTAATCTACATTTAAATAGAATACTTGTCTCTGTAAAGTTCAATTGATACTGTAAAAATAAAGGACCTTGTTAAGAAATTAAAACATTCTTTTGCTAACAGTGCTAAAAGTTAAATAAAAATCTGGTTGCAAGAATAAAATTGATCCAAAAATTTAAAAATATCTAGAAGTATAACGCAATGTTTAAAAAGTAGGCCTTGAATTCCCTATACCCACTGTAAGTTACTTATTCGAATTGAATTGAGAATTGCAGTAGTAGAAAACATTTTCTTCAGATATTATAGTGATCAATCAAAATTTATTTAGAAACAGTAATAACTAGCTAACAAAATATTAAGCTCCAAAATCATATAAGTAATCTTTCAAATGAAATTTTTTAAGGACTAATGACTTGGGCGCAAAACCACTTATTCCACCCAAACCTAGCTTATGAACTCATTTTACGTTACAAATTATTCTTTTAACGCGCAGAAATTTGCCAGTTTTATCAAAGTCTAACAGTGTTTTGTTCATCACCGGAACAATTTCCATTGATTGGGAATGAATTGGCAGAGGCCGTGAACAGACATCGTGATCAAACCGCATTCTGTTGCAAACGTGGCGTATGCTGACGTTTGTATTACTTCTGGGCGCTGTACCACCCGGCACACCATTCAACCAGATATGAAGCCAAACTAACTGAGACGACGGAATTCCACCTGAGGAGGTTCAATAGAATGATGATATTGTCATCGAGCTGATCACTGAAGCTGTTTTTCGGGTACGTTCCGCTTTTAAACATCTATGATATTGTGAATCCCTAAATACGCGTCAATCAAGCATTGCACATACGCTTGATTGAAAGTTTCAGTATGTCACTACTGGAGCGGGGCTTATTGTGTACGAAGATAGCTTCGGAATGCTTGCGTTCTTGAAATGGGCTATTGGAGTCGCGGTAGAGCTGTCACCTTCTAATCCCCGGATTTAAGCTTTTTGCAACTGTAAACAGCAAATATGAAACAGTTGCAGGAAGATTCTATCCATAATACCGCTGCCAGACAGTGGGAATTAGATTGTAAACACACACACACACACACACACACACACACACCACACACACACACACACACACACACACACAAATTATTCTTTTAACGCGCATTTGAGGGAAAATATTTAGTTTAAGAGTTGTATTAAAATGCGATATTATTTTACTAAACATATGTAATACGTGTTATTGTAAAGGAAATTTTACTTTCAGAAAATGTGGGAAAATCACCCTAATATTTTTCTATCAAATATCAAAACTAATATGTGATATGACCCAAGGGTCAACCATGCATGTACTCATGTATACTGCCGTTATACGCATGATTGTCCCATGCTCTAAAGAGTTCCCTATATACACGGGACATTTTTGCTTATAAAGGCAGTACATCACATGTACAAACATAAAACCTTTACTGCGATTGGGTACAAATATGATATGTTGTATGAGTACTTTGCGATTTAGGGGCAACTCCTTTGGCAAACAAACAGTTCAACCGTGGACAGTTCAAAAAAATTACACTAAATTATAGAGGAATCATTTGTTCTCCAAATTCTATCATTTTTTGTCGCTTTTGGACCCTTATTCGTCTCAAATTGGTTATAAAAGTACTTGTCCACAAAGACAACTACGCCCAAATCGCTTAGTAATCCGGATTTGTTCTTAAAATACTTTTTTTTTTAATTCAATGCGGAAACTGATAAAAATGTATCCGAAATATCTAAACTTGTTTCACAAAAAACAAAGCCAGTTTTAAAATCGATTTCAACAATTTTGTTTTGAAATTTACGTTACATCGAGGCAAAATTTGAGTTGTATCAAATTACGTTATATGGGAAAATCAATTTAGTACGTCCCACAAAAATGCCCATTTTCAAAGTCCCTCCCCTTCTTCAAAGTCACGTAGTGAGTATGGACATCTCCTTGTTTTTGTATGGATCTTCACAGTTTCATTACCCCTTCCCCCTCCAAAACAAATGTGACGTTCTAAATAGATGTTCCCTATCGAGGTTGCTTTGTATCGAGGTATGACTGTATAACATTAATCAACTGTGCATCGTAATCTGCTGCATTGTATCCTACATCAGTATGTATAACTGTTAACTTTTTCTCACTAAATAGTCAGTACATGCAACGCTTTTGCGTGTCGATATGAATTTCCATATTTGCATTACGCAACTCATTGCAAAAATGTTGTGTACAACTTGTTGCAAAACTCGATTTGCATCGTAATTATTTAAATCGGCAATCCCCATTGTGTGCTTGTTGTATGAATTACTATTATAATCATCCTGAAGTAGGATTAAGCGTTTATTCAATTATTTTCCGAAATTGACTATTAATTGTAACCAATTCTCAATTCTGCGCATAAATCATAACACAAAGAGATCTGAACATAATGAAACGTAGTATTGAAAAGAGTTTAGTAATGCTCAAAAAAAATTAGCTTTTCGTTATCCTGTAATCATTAAAATTCGAGGAATACTCACAAACCTTAACACATATCCAGTAATATCATATAAATGCAAGCTTTCATGTAGGTGATTAGTTCTTAATAAACTTCTTCTGGTTCACAAAGCCAAAATAGCAGAATCT
Organism: Aedes koreicus; assembly: GCA_024533555.2. Classification (NCBI taxonomy): domain Eukaryota; kingdom Metazoa; phylum Arthropoda; class Insecta; order Diptera; family Culicidae; genus Aedes; species Aedes koreicus. Next base: position 8,847 of record JAHHFK020000858.1, on the reverse strand, counting down.
TGTATCGCCGTACATCACTTTAACGATACGAATAGCTACATCGAAGGGAAAAACGATATCAAATGTTATTCCCCACTAAAAGTTTTCCATTCACCATAGACCACCGAAGAAAATAAACGCCTCATATTGAGCTTTGTATATTCCGTTCATAGAAAATAGCTCCCACCCACCATTATTGTATGAACAAGTTTGCTTTTCAGTGTTTAATTCGGATTGTTCAACACCCGTCGAGTATAACTCTATTATCCACTCACTAGAAGCAATTTAAACTTTTCCGGGTCACTTCTGCTCTCCTCCTTGTTTATATCCTTCGTCTTCCCCTTCTTCTTATTCTTATTCTTCTTCTTCTTCTGTGTATGCACTAGTGAACAGATCACGATCAGTATAATCTCATTAACACCACAGAGGTTCACGCCAACATTCAAAGCCTCAAATTGATGTATCACTAGATTAGTTGGCGCAAAACAGCGAGCAACTGCAATTATTTTTCATTACAGAAATAGATAACAGCGGCTCCCACATATATCCTTTCGTATCCACCGAACCGAAACGGAAAGTATCCAGTAGCAGACAGAATGCAACAATGTATATGTACACTGTACAAGACACACTCATTAACAATATATGCAACACAATAATGTATTGTTTCCGATAGAAGCAAACATGCTCTCCCAGCCAAGCAAGTCAGACGAGGAGCAATCTTATCAATATACTGTCGTACAGTATCCAGCTTCACAATCCGACAAGTCCACTCTTTTCGCATCCCGAGCCGAAGATTTGAGCTATGGAAAAGCTCACGGACGCGTGAGTGTCGAAAATGTGCCGAAGTAAGGAGGTTCTCACAAGCCGAAACCCGATTGTGCGTAGATAGCAACAAGCTGTTTGCAACAGATGTCTTCATACGTTATCCTACTGAGAGTAATTTGACTGTCTCAGCTGTTCTTTTTTATTTTTTGTGCCAGGTATAACTTATCACTAAAATACTTTTCCTCCTATGAATACGCTTTATAATAACAATGTTCGTCACAAAGTTGAGGATATTATTGCGTGTTGGATATCTTCTTTACTGCGAGTGGCTGTGTAATTCATACACGTTTAGATTGGAATAGTTATATATGCAGCAATTCCATAGAAAAAAGTTATTCGATCTCTCAGAATTTCATTATAACTGGTGGTTTTGTTCTTTATCGAAAAATATTCGATCTGTATTTTTTTATTTTGTCATTAGGGTGACCGTTTCCGCGTTAGGGTGTGAAAAATTAAAGACAATTAAATGTTCTTTACAGAAAAAAAAATAAAACATACGTATATTGCGAAATTAATAATGAATAGATAGATTATGGTTGGTTTATGGTTTTCATGGTCTCGGAACCCGAGAGCTCCCCTGTTTATATTTTTTTACTGAAAGTTTAGGTTTTTTTTACATAAAATATAAAAAAATTGGCGATGTCTGTTTTCCAGTTTTTGAGCTAAATTTTGTTTGACTATCCTGCCACGCTGTTCAAAGTAACTAACCAACTATGCGTCCCCATTAATCTTAAATAATTTTTATAAGTTCATTTCGCTTTTTGTGAGCTAAGGGATGAGCCATTTTTTTCCTCTGTTCGGGACATAAACCACTGCGACCAGTAATTTGATCTATTGTAGTATATCCCGTATCCTTTGTTTAGTGCATGTCGAGTTACTTCATCACTATTGAGAAATGATGAAGTATTCGGTGTTTTTTACAGTTGGCTTTGTTTGTTTTGTTGGCTATGAATTGAGTTTTTTTTTAATTTTCCGCCATTTAAACCCTTTGTGAGTTACAGCACTCTTCAAAGGCGCGCCCCCTCATCAGTCAAAACCGGATTCTTTGCAAACAAAATAAACAATGACTCCGATACTGACCATGCATCAGAATTCTAGTCCTATACACTTCAAACTATAGAACATGTAATAGAAACTGAGAATTCGCATAAATGAAGACTAATCATGTTTTCCTTATTCCAAGTTCTCTGTGCAATTACACTAGGTTCAGGAACGGAGTAGCAACTACGAAACGCACGGTCTTAAACTATTTGACAATTTTTAACTTCCTTCATCGATGTGATTAAAATATTGACATCAATAGTGTTTAACGACCTGTTTATGTTAGTAATATAAAAGGGGAATTTACATAAATATTTGAAAATTCATATATTCAGTCCTTAGAATGAATTATAAGACAATCCTAAGCGTCAATTTTGATTATCGATATGGATTCAAGATGCTAAATAAGTACATGCTCGTTGAGAATTGTATAGTTGTAGCAAATGGAAACTTTGTGTTTCTTTTTTTCTTAATATACTCGTTGCAGTTCAAACCCGGACCACTCGCGCAAATCGATCCTGCTTTGATTCTATAGAGTCGTATAATGTTTCATATAGTACGCTGTATGGCGCATCTGATGCACCATACAACGCACCAGATGCGACACTATAGAATGCAAGCAGGATCGATTGGTACGAGGGGTCTTGTCCGGTTTTGAACTGCAACAAGTATTTTTTCATCTCACAATTGATGTGCTCTTAGGTATTGTTTTGGTCATATCTTCATGAAGAATTATCCAAACATGATGAAATTTTGACAAATTTTACGAGGATTTTATAACTCTGATTTGACGCCAACAGAACTAAAATCGATACATAAATATCTCAGTATGTAATCACAGAATAAACAATTTGGTTACTATTATGATACGCCGTAAAATACTGTTTCGTTCATATCTTCCTACACACTTAGAAAACTTTACAGTATTCGGTAATTTTTTACCGAACTTTCAACAGCTGAACGTTCGGTAATCCGATTTATCGGATTTCGGTAAAATTTTACAGTATTCCGGTAAAAAAATTACCGGAACTTGTCAAATTTGACCGAAATCCGTTAAATCGGATTACCGAATGTTCAGCTGTTGAAAGATCGGTAAAAAACTTCCGAACACTGTAAAATTGTCTAAGTGTGTAACGAAATGTTTGAATGCAAAAAAAAAATAATAGCGTTCAATGGGAATGTTGTAGCTTTCATTTGCCGCAAACAGATCTGAAATAGATTCGCAAACGACTGAGAAACCGATTTGACATTATTTGTAACGCACCCATACACACACATACACAGGGGTGTGAAAATAGTTCACCCCTGGAATTTCAAGGTGCACCCTGGAAACGTTAAGCTCCCCTTAACGGCTAAACAAACTACGGAGGAAGCACCATTCGGCGTTAAGTCCGGCAGGCAGCCGTAAGTGGTCGTGATATGGGGGAAGAGGTACGATCTTGGGGATGCGACGCCCTTAGACGCCCCGACCCCGGTCCAAGCCCTGGCTTTTATCAATCGGAGGAAGGGCTATACGACGCTGGGTTCAGCAGGCACCGTAAGGTGTCAGACAGGGAGATCGCGGACGATCTGGAAGGTGTACCCCTCCCAGACGTCCCGAACCCAGTTTGGATCCAGGATCATCTCGATCGAATCAGCATCCGGTCACAGGAGCTAACTACTAAAGACCTATGTAGTTAGACATAGTGGGTGCGTAATGCAAAATAGCCCTTCCCTGAAGTAATACCGAAAAGTGGTTCCTGGGATGTCCGGGGCTCGAGGCACGGGTAGGTTTTTAATGGGTCGAGGAGTTGGCACCTGAGTTCTTCAGGTGTCTGTTTGCAGGTTTTCCATTCCGAATAAAAACCAAAAAAACATATGCATATACATACACACATGCACACACATATACACACATACATCCACATACACACAGATATGTGCTGAGTTCATCGAACTGAGTCGAATGGTATATGACACTCACCTCTCCGGGTCTCGGTTAAAAAGTCCTAGTTTCAAGCGATCTTTATACCCTTCTTTTGGTGTAAAAAGGATAAAAAGGGACTTAAGAGACCGTTTATTAAAACTAGCAACTTTTTAGAGCCTTACACTAAAATGATGATCAAGTCTCTAAAAAACGACGTTTTACAAGCCCTGCTTGAATTTTAGGCACTTTCCCAATGTTTAACAAATGGTTGCCTATGTGTTTTTGTTCTAAAATAAATATGTAACGTTAACATTTTTGAACATGTTTTCACCAGGGACATACAATATTGGCATGAATAAATAAGATGACGCGTTGATATAACAAAATAAAATCACAAATTTGTATCGATTGATTGATTAGATTCATTTTATCCATGTCCTGTGACTCTGAACAGTTTATGATATCCTTTCTAATATGAAGTTAAATATTGACTAGAAAATTATTTAGATTAAGACATAGTTATGATAAATATCATCATTAAATATTTTGTTTACCAATATGGCCCTATATAATATCAAAGGGAGACCAGAGCGAAAAATAAATAAATGATAAAAAAAAGGGTAACTGTCTAATGAAGCTATATTCATTCTACACTCAATGAAGAGATTGAAGAGTAAAGAGATTGGTTTCTTTTCGTATGATGTTTACTGACAATTAATGTGAAAGACTAATATCATAAACTGATCCACACGCACGATAATCTTTTGATTTCATCCTACCGATAGGCACTGTATAGTACCAAAATACTCAGCGAAATAAACTTTCGATATTCATAAGATTGCATTATGATTATTTGCTATAAAAAATCAGAATCAGTTTCATAAATTTGCCTTAAATAATATGATTTTGAAAAAATAAAAACATGGGGCAACCTAGATTCGAAACCTTGAACGTTCATGATATGGGTTCAGTGACTTACCCACTAGTGTATATCAACACTTGTAAACAAGAAAGTTTAAAGGCGTAAAAGCACAACGTCGTGCAAAACAAAATCATTTCATAAGTCAGCCTTATGAAATTCCAAAGCATCGTTCATAAGTTGAACTTTATGAAATTCTTGAGTTTGTTTGAATGAGTGAAGGATAACATTTTTAATGGCGCTAATAAAATTGCACTGAGGCCTTCCCTAGCTTAGTCGACAAAGGAGCAGCTACAAAGCAACACAATGCTTGAGGTGGCTGGGTTCGATTCCCGGTCTGGTCTAGGAATTTTTCGTTAAGTGTAGCATACCTGTAAATTCATAATAGACTGCGACCTTTTCCAGTCAGCAGTAAAACCGTTAAACTGATGAGTCATTCTAAACTTCAACAAAAACATCGTGTAAACCCAGCTGTAAACATTTCTTTACATTAAACAATGCATAGTCAGCAACCTTTCTTTCTGCTCATTAAGTGCTGCGCGACAACAAAGTCTTCACGCACGCCCATGTTTATTAGCATAAAGCGACGCCTTCTCGTCTTGGGTAAACCAGGTAAATTGTAAATTAATATTTAAGGATTGTCTCAGAAATAAATGACATTGACTATCCACTGTAAATTCTGGAGTGCTGGTGCGCTGTCAAAATGTGAGTTGAGAAACTGGCAAAAACGGGAATAGTTGATAAGCAAAATTTCTCGACTCCCTGGGCATAGGGTATGTTTGTATTTTCCACACAAGGCATCGAAGGCTCCCAAGTAATAACTGTGGAAGTGCATTTAGAAGACTAAGTTGATAGCAAGCCATAAGCTAATTGTGAAAACAATAAGCTTAAAACGCTATGAAAGAAAAAGAAAATAGCACTATAGTACCAAACAGGATCCAAACCATTACCAAGTGGACCAAAGAAAAAAAAATGGCGTTGAATTAAACTGTATAGTACTTCTAGTTACTAATAATTACGTTAAAAAATGGCACTATAGTACCAAGTGGAAACAAAGCGACAAATGAAGTTGAAAAACATTGGAAAAAAGTACCAAAAGAAGAAAATGATGTTGTCAGAAGTAATTCGTAGACGACGTAAGTCGTCTAGGGCCTGTTCATAAACCACGTAGACTCATTTTTGATAATCTCAGACCCCCCTCCCCCCTCGTAGACTTTCCTCCATACATTTTTTAGAAGTCTTGTGATGGGGCGTAGATTTTGGTCAAAACTCCCCCTCTCCCCAGAAAAGTCTACGTGGTTTATGAATAACCCCCTAACTATGTGGACAGACTTTTTCTGTATTCAAAAAGGAATGTATCTAAGTTCTTATTACATTTAGATTTTTTAAGTGAGAATACTCGTGTATATACACCGAAGATGGCCATAAAGCAAACAACTTACATTGAAAATTGATTACTAATCTTCTAATTGATTTTGTTTGGGAAAAATAATGCTGAAAATAAAATTTACAACATATAGTACCAAGGAGAAGGAGCAAAAGGACACCTCCGCCACATAATCAGAAACCCAGTATTGTGGCGAAGGTGTAACATCACACAACGTGTCGAAATACTGAGTCAAAATCTTGTGACATGAACTGATTGTTGACAAAATGTTCCCGACATGCTTGTGAATGCCACACCTCCGCCACATCAGTAAGCTCTTCGACTTAAATTGAATCAAAAAAACTGGGAGTGAACGATCATAGAGCAAATTAATTCGGAGACGCATTATTGCCGGAAGTCGTGCTTATTATGGACTGCACAAGATCCAAGTTCTTACAGTATGTCCCATAAAAAAATGCGAAAGTTTTCAATACTTATTTTTGGGTAGCTGTAAATTATTTTTACTGTTCAATGCGTGTGTGTAATCATCTGACTATTCTCTGAGACGATGTAAACAAAACAGTGGTTCGCGAGTAACAAAGTTGGGAAAAATGTACGCAAAGGAGGTTGTGACTAGTGTGCTGCTCGCCCAAAAGCCCGTAAAACAAATTGCAACGATTGGGGGACGCCACCTGGCTACCGTTTACCGTATCCAACGTTCACTCCTTGATGGACCACGTCCACGGAAGCCGGGAAGTGGCCGTTCACGGTCCGCTCGCACACCGAAGGTCATCAGATCAGTGGGAGACAAAGTGAGGCGAAATCCTATCAGATCGATCCGGAAATTGGCTAAGGAAGCAGATATTTCAAAAACTACCATGCAACGGTTGCTCAAAGATGACATGAAATGTTTGTTCAGGGCAAGAGTAAAGCGCCACCTTGTAACGGACCGAATCAAACAACTACGGCTGGAGCGCTCGAAACGTTTGGTGTCAGCATTAAAAAAGAAGCATACCATCATCGTATTCTCCGATGAGAAAATGTTCGCCATCGATCCCGTATCTAACACACGTACAGACAGATTTATTTCGCCGAAGAAGATTGAAGATGTTCCAGAGAACGTGAAATTCAAGTTTAGAACCAAACATCCGGCCGGAGTCATGGTTTTCGGGGCAGTTGCGTCCAATGGCTTGAAAATGCCTCCAGTATTTATCAAAGCTGGATTAAAAGTTAATACCGAGGTTTACATGAACATTTTGAAGGACCACGTTCTGCCATGGATGAAAACCAACTTTGAAGCACACCAACACGTCATTTTCCAACAGGACGGAGTACCGTGTCATAAGAACTCAAGCGTGGCTGAAGGAAAACATGGATTTTTGGTCAAAGGGCATTTGGCCTCCTAGCAGCCTGGACTTGAATCCTTTGGATTACTCAATATGGGCATATGTTAAGGCTAAGGCCTGTGAACGTTCTCACCCCAGTCTTGGCGCCCTTAAAGCTTCCATTACCAAGGCATGGTACTCGATGACTGACTCATACATTGAGAAGGTATGATCTCGATTCCGTCCCCGTTTGGAGAAGGTGATCGAGAAAAATGGTGGACATATTGAGTAATGTTAACATGGAAGACTTAATAAACGATTCCCTTAATAAAATTATGATTTTTTATCATTTTCTATGAAAAAAACTTATTTGAAACATAGGTATGGATTTTCGTATTTTTTTATGGGACATACTGTACATAACCAATACATAGACAAACGTGAATCACACACATTGTTTACAAAAGCTCATTCTGTATTCAAGATGGCGCCGTTTGAACTAGCACGCAGGAAATCTATCTTGCACAAATATTTGGAAAATCCCAATTCTACTGTTCGATTCATCGCAAAATCGTTAAATGTGCCAAAATCAACTGTTGCGGATGTGATTAAACGTTATAAAGAGGATCTTACTGTCGAAAGAAAAGCTGGAAGTGGTGGTGAACATGGACAAAGCAACACAAGGAAGGAGAAAAGAGTCATTGCTACTTTTCAGGCAAATTCGAAGGTGTCAACACGGACAGTTGCGAAAAAAGTGCAAATGTCAACTGGTTTTGTGCAAAAAGTGAGGTCTACGGCTGGATTAAGATTTTCCAAAGCTCAAACATACCCAGATCGTAACGCAAAGCAACCAAAATTGGTAAAAACACGCTCCAGAAAACTTTATGAACAACTTCTCACAATATTCCATGTCATGGATGATGAAACATACTGCTTCAAAAAATTCAAATATCTCTTTGGAACGGAATTTTACACTGCAACTAGCTGGAAAGATGCTCCTGGATATCTGAAACGTATGAAACCAAATTTCCTGAAAAATATCTGGTCTGGCAAGCAATATCTTCCTGTGGGCTAAAATCTCAGATTCCCTTAACCACAGGTACCGTAAACGCTGAAATTTACCGGCAAGAATGCCTCAAAAAGCGGCTCTTTCTATTCCTGAGAAAACATGCGACTCAATCCTTGTTCTGGCCAGATTTGGCCAGCTGTCATTACGCTAAAGATACAATCACTTAGTATGAGCAAAATAACCTTCTTTACGTTCCCAAGGATTGTAATCCACCAAATTGTCCACAGCTCCGCCCGATTGAAACATACTGGTCAATAGTCAAGAGAAACCTCAAAAAGCTTGGTGGACAGGTATCAACGATCCAAGAATTTCGTTCTAAGTGGCATACTGCTTCGAAGAAAATTGACAAGGAAACTGTGCAAAGATTGATGAAAGGAGTGAATAAGAAAGTGTGCGCAACAGCTTATGGAAATA